>MU742273.1:14393-34638 GCA_026770625.1 Nicotiana glauca
TTATCCTTTGTTATCCCTTTGAGCCTTATTATTATATTTTCTTTCGTATCCCTCTTTCGGAATCAACAACAAATTTCGAGGATCAAACAAGAAAAGAAAAGAAGAAGAAGAAAAGTGAAAAGAAAAAAAAAATAAAAGAAAAGAAGAAAAGAAAGGAGAAGAATGGAAGGAAGGAAACATCGCAACAATGAAGCGATTTTATGACCTGAACTACGTTTGACTTGATCCCGAAAGGGTACGTAGGTAGCCTCACTGAGGTTCGGTCACAACCAAGGAAAAGTCCAAGGATTCCCAAGAATGAAACTGGGGCAGAAGTTAGGTTTATTGTGAAAGATGTGATTCCGAAAGTTGTAATTTTTGAACCCACGTTAAAATATTTTGAGCCTTTATACCCTTCTTTCTAAACCCATCCAAAAGCCACATTATGGTCCAAAGAAAGAACTTCTGATCAATTTTAAGAAATGTCAATACAAGCAGGTAAGGTGAATCATGTTGTGGACAACACTCTGGTATCAGAAAAAGGAAAAATTGAAAATGAGAGAGTCTTATTGGTGAAAGCCCTCACTGGCACCGTAAGGCGACGCGAGCTGAGAGAAATGAAAATGCGAGAGTCTTATTGGTGAAAACCCTCACGGGCACCGTAAGGCGATATGAGTTGAGAGATATTAAAATGAGAGAGTCTTATTGGTGAAAACCCTAATGGGCACCGTAAGGCGAAAGTGAGTTTTCAGATGGGCAAATAAAAAAGTATGTGGTTGAAAGGTGTTTGAAACACGACAAAACAAGTGAAGTCTGGGTTTTCGGTGAAGATCGGGTTGTGAAATATGGAACAGCAAATGTGGCAATTGACAGTTGATTGGTTGGGAAGATTAGGCTGGTTAATCCAAAATGCATGGTATGATCAATGGAATCAGCCTTTCCACTCAGATAAGTCCTATCCTCTTTCTCTTTTCAGAGTCTTTCTATCCTAAAAAAAAAAACTTCGAGGTCATTGCATTTCTTTTTCTTGAAATCTGTCTATAAGACATTTTAGTCAAAGCTAACTACCAGTTTTCCTATTGTGTGGCACAACGAGATCGGGACATATTAAAATAAAGTAAAACATGAAGGACCAATGTAAATCCCATCAGAAGGGTAATCAGATAATTGGAGGGAGAAGCAAAGTTTCACAAAAAGGGGAGCAGAAACACCAAGAATGTAGCATGAGGTAAAACATTTGGTTCATCAGGATCAGAGGGTTTTAAAGTTAGCCGGAAATCATGGCAAGTCAAAACAAGTTCAAAGAAGCAAGTCGGAGTAAGTTCGGAAGCGGGAGCATGGCCAACAAGAATGCCAGCAGCTATCCACCATTTTATACTAACAAATCGTTCTTTGATTAAAACAGGGGCAGAAAGAATTTTTCTTTGTAAACAGGAGCCCACCTGAATAACAAGGGAATACATTTCAAGTCAGTAAGCAGGCGCCCACCTGAAGAACAAGGGAATACATTCCAAAGTGCAGCAGTCAGGCACCCACCTGAAGAACAAGGGAAGTATAATGCAACTTTTATCTTTCAAGTTAACATTCCGTAACATAACGTGCCCAGTCACCATACTGGGGCAGAAAATTTCTTTGGTTGTCTATTTTGTCATAAGCAGGAGCCCACCTGGAGAACAAGGGAATACTTTCTCAAAGTAATCACAAGCAGGAGCCCACCTGAAGAATAAAGTGAATACTTTTCAAAAGCAGGAGCCCACCTGAAGAACAAAGGGAATATCCTTTCCAATTCAACAAACAGGCACCCACCTGAAAAAACAAGTGAAGTACAATCCAAATTTTAGCTTTTAATTTTAATATCTGATAACACAATATGCCAGCCACCATACTGGGGCAGCAAAATTTCTTTGGTTGTCTATTTTGTCGTAAGCAGGAGCCCACCTGGAGAACAAGGGAATACATTTTAAAGCAATCGCAAGCAGGAGCCCACCTGAAGAACAAGGGAATACCTTTTCAAGCAATCGCAAGCAGGAGTTCACTTGAAGAATGGACACATATTTCAAAACATCGTCAAG
Organism: Nicotiana glauca; assembly: GCA_026770625.1. Taxonomy (NCBI): domain Eukaryota; kingdom Viridiplantae; phylum Streptophyta; class Magnoliopsida; order Solanales; family Solanaceae; genus Nicotiana; species Nicotiana glauca. Next base: position 16,445 of record MU742273.1, read on the forward strand.
GCAACTGCCAAAATTCCATTGAAAGAATACAAGATGCAAGATCAAGGCAATACAAGAGCACAAGATATCAGGCATAGATAGGATTTTTGTAACTCATAGAGCATAGCTTAGGCTATCTTCTTTTTATCTTCACATGGTGTAATAAGGGGGTCAACAAGCAATAACAGCAGCAACAGCAGTGAAATCACAGCTTCCTGGTAATCCCAGCTACCAGACACTCCTGAACTACACTGACCTGATTCCTGTTTAGCCCAGGATATGTAGGCAACCTCTGAAGCAGGGTGCGGTCAAACCGTTTTCAAAATGCTTCACACGGAATATGCGAATGGGCAAAAATCCCTCATTACCGCTCACTTGTCTTCGCACGAAAACTCTTCGTGTTTCTGGGCAAAGAGGGGCAGCTGTGAGCACGTGATTTTTGCCCTAAGCAAATTATTCCTAAAATCCATACAAAGTGATTTTTCATTATTTTTTACAATTTTTGTTGAAATTTGTTGCATTTTTGTGTTAATTAGTTACATAATAATTTATATTAAAAATACAAAAAATATGCATATGTATTAGGATTTTTAATTTTACAATTTTAGTATTAATTCATTTCGAAACAATTTAAGGAAAAATCAAAAATAGCATTTTTAGTATTTTAATTAGAAATTACTATAAAATAGCTATTAAATAAATTTTTAGAATTTAATTAGTTTTAGTTTAATTTTGCAATTTAATAAAATCAGAAAAAATATATAAAATTGGAAAAGAAAAATAAAAAAAATACAAAATACAAATTGAAAATACAATACAAAAATGTGAAGGAAATATAAGAAAAAATAAAAGAACAAGGAGGAAAAATTGATTTGGGCCAATTACCCCCAAAATCCAAAACAAAATAAATACCCAGGCCCAAAATTATTCCATCCGGTCTGCCCCATCTTAAAAGAAACGACGTCGCACCAGTAGTTTCAATCACAGCCCTTGATTGTCCTAATCTAACGGACAGGGTTGATTTCTCATTTAAAAGAAACGACGTCGTTTAGGGCTCAAGGAATCTGACCCGTTAAAATCATTTAATCCAACGGCTGTAAATCATTGTTACACTTTTAATTTACCTATTACAAAAACCTAAAATCATTTTATATCTCCTTCTTCCCTTCGTCTAACCTAGCCGCCCCCAAATCCCTCCGACCCCCGCCGGAACCCTACCGGCGGGAAACGCTAGTTATACCAATCAATCCCCAAAAAACACCATCGAACCGCCTTTAGCCCCTGAGTCTACCCCTCTACTTCTTTTCCTTCGAATACCTCTCCAATTGTTTGAATATTAAAAAAAGTGTCGCCGGAACCCTAACTCCGGCAAACACAACTTCGTCCAAACCAACTCAAAATCACACCACAACCTCTCCTTGACACCCTCAACCCATTTTTAAAAGTCTTGAGCCTTAAAGATCACTAGAGCGGCTCGAATCAAAGTTGAAGCTTCTCCGGTGATTCAAAATTCAACAAATTGGCGCCAAAATCTCCCCTGTTCTTCGTGTAAATCCTGAGGTCTAAAAGACTGTTCAAGAAAACGAATAAAANCTCAGGTGCTTTCAGTTGTAATGACATTTTCAGTAGTTAAATGATAGCCTGTTTTGGTTTTGAAAAAATTATGCTTTTGCTTGGTTCCTATTTTACTAATATCCAGAACTCATAGATAAATAGATAAATAAACAAATTTGAACATAAAATTAAAAGGTTCTGTTAATTTTCTGCAGTGTTATCGTATACATTTAGAGTAATTTAAAATCAATTCATCATGTTTTTGTCCCTTATTTGTGTTAAGTTTCAGTTCAGCGTAAGGCCCAGTGGTCTGATGTGATTTTGGGCTTCAGTTCACTCGACACAAGTCCATTTCAATATTTAGCTTGACTTGTGAAGGCCTAGGCCTGCCTAAGGCCTACTATTGATAGACTTTTAATAGCATATGTATATTGGGTCTGTTGAGACAAAAAATCTAAAAAAAAATAGTTGAGTTTGTTTATACACAATAAATGAAAATGTTCATATAATGAATTAGTTAGAACTTTTCTTTTGTTTTAGAGACAATCCTTTAATAGAAAATTTAGCATATTTTATGTTTAGCCTTTAATAAAAAATATAAATAAGACGAGCCTCGCCAAATCAAATACGTAATTTTGGGGCCCTCAATAATTGTTTACTAAAAAAAAACTTAGAATTAGGAGGACCGTTTAGCAAATTTCACGGTCTTCCTCAAAGTTAATAAACACGTAGTTGCTTTAGGCGCGAGTATTAATAATATTATTTTTCCAAATATGGGTGTACATTTATGTAATCCAAATCCAAATCTCAACGAAGTCTAAACGTGTTAAAAGCCACGGGCGTACTGGTACAGCGTGGTTCGAGATACATTTTTACGACGTTGTATTTATTGTAAAATAAATATAATAAAAGCAGTTTCTTAATAAAAGGCACATAAAATAGAACATGTACTGAAATCAGATAAAAATCAAATACAACAGTTGAGCGACCGTGCTAGAACCACGGAATCCGAAAATGCCTAATACCTTCTCCCGGGTTAACAAAATTCCTTATCCGGATTTCTGGATTCGCGGACTATTAACAGAGTCATATTTTCCTCGGTTCGGGATTCAACCGGTGACTTGGGACACCATTAATCTCCCAAGTGGCGACTCTGAATAAAAATAATAAATAAATCCCGTTCCGATTGTCCTTTAATTGGAAAAACTCCTTTATGCCCTTCACGGGGTGTATTAAATCACGTAAGAAAGGAGGTGTGACAAGCAGCACTCCAATGTGTTTACTTACATTTTTGTTGTATCCATGTCTACTTTATTGTTTTCTATAGAGTTTGATATTTAGCTTAGTATGCCTATGTTCTACTGCCTATTTTTTATGAATCTTTGCTCCCTATCCCATTACCCCTACGTGTTTGTGAGTGGTGACATAGCACATGGAAATATGAGTTGTTGTCCATGAACTGATATTTGAACCTTAACCTCTAAACATGCTGGGGGGTGTGCCAGCATCTCCCATTGCTGAGTATGTTTATCAGCCTGCTCTCCTTGTGTTCTTGCAAATTCCTCACTCCCTTATACCCCTATATGCACTGATTTTAAGTTACTCCCTTTCCCTTTTCAGAATTTCAATTCTGCACTTGCACTCTCTCCTAGTCTTTAAGATCTGCCCCCCCTCATGTGAGCCTTGCCTTGGGACCTTAAGTTCCCTTTGAACTTGGACACTTGAGGGTTGGCCCTTCCGCATTGCACTATGTCTTAATCTGGTAATGTATTTGGGTGTGAGCACTGCCTGGAGTCCACATGAGGCTCTTAGGGAACTCTGACACATCCAAATAAGAGAAAGTCTTTGGATCATGACTCTTGGAGTTGGTTCATCTATTGTTTCATACAAGGAGCCTGAATTAGGCTCCCCTTGGTTGTACTTTTAATTTCTGATGTATTTTTCCTTTCTTACATTTATTCTGGGCTGTAATAACTTGTAATAAACTATTGGGGATGGCTAGTGAAAAAGGGAGTGAATAACTATATGCAAAGAGTAGATATCCTGCCTATAGGTTTATGAATTCTGCATTCATATAGATATCCTGCCTATAGGAGTTTCCTTCTGAATTTATGCACTCCCGTTAGATACCATGTCTATAGAATTCTGCATTCTCTCATACAGATTCCATGTGTATAGTTAAACAGAAATCTGAATCCTGCATATGCATCCTTAATTAGGGAAATGTGTTTATAGGGCTTTAAAATAATCAACTGCATCTAGATGTCATTTCTACAGGATTTCTGCATCTTTACTACGTCTATATAAGTGGCTAAAACCAACAACACATAGAAAGCATGACTATAGGAACTAATAACCAAGTCTGAAATGTTTCACTCGCTTATAAGTCTAAAACCAATGTCTAACGCCTGCAGAAGTTATAACTCGCATATTCTTTGACAATTTAGCAACTTTTTCTAAAATTAGTATATAGTTATTGCATCTTTTATGAAGTTAGTAGACATCATGCCTATATGTTTTCGTCTAACATTTAGGCAAGCCTTAGGGTAAAAGTTATAAACTGCACTAGTCTTTATTAATTACAACCAACGGGCAGGTCTAATTCTGACTTTTTATCTGAAAAATATGTGATAAATCAGCCTGCTTTAACTTTTTAAGTTTAATCAGATCCTAATCAGTACATGCAAGACATGCTAAATTATATGCTTTTCTTTGATCTAAGGAGGCTTGTTTGAGCCTTATTTGTTTATGTGCTTTCCCAGATTTGCTATATGTGTTTTGACTGTTGCCTTAGAATTTTTACCTTTGAAACTATAAAAGCCCAACATCCCTTCCCTTTAGGATTAGTAGTCCTAAATGCCTCCAAGACTGATAGGATTTGGGTGGGTAATAGTATGCAATAAATAAACGAGACTATTTCGTGATTTAATACCTTAACGGGGTGGGAAAAAGGGTAGATATGGATATGATGACCACGCGATTACACCACGTGTATAAGTGATTACCGGGTGTTGTGTGGGGTGATCCATATTATTTATAAACCTAGGATCCTCTTCCCCTTACTTATTTATTTCATTGTTTACTTTTAAATTTCAAACTATTTTTCTCAAAATTTCAGCTTTTCTTTCGTTTCTTGTAACTTCATCTATTTGCAACCATTATGTGAAAATCCCCTCTTATTTAAAAGTGTTACTTACCTACATGTTATTTTCACTTAAAGCCACAATAATAGCTTGGCTAGGAACCACACTAGTGGATTCTGAGGGGTGCCTAACACCTTCCCCTTGGAATAATTTCAAGCCCTTACCCAATCGCTGGTTACCCAAATGAAACCTTTCTTAGTGTCCTAATGCACTTAAATTAATAGGTGGCGACTCTTCAATTCTCTTAAACCCAATTCCCAAAAGGGAACGAGTTGTCCTTCCAAATATCATAAACCCGATTTCGCGAGAAAAAGGGGGCACGACAACATAGCAACTCCGCTGGAGACGTCCTTTAGGTTTTTACCATTTCATGATATTTGTGACTTTATGCTCCTTTATATGTCTTTATTTAATGCCTTTAAATATTTAATTCCCTCTTCTATTACGAAACTGACTTGGCTCTTTGTTTCTTTCCTTTATTTCTTTTAACACTTTCCTTTACTACTTCCCTTTAATACTGTTGTAAATTATGGTGAATTGTTGTAATTATTACTTTGCATTGTGCAAATACATGAAAACTTATTTTATTAATGCAACTGCATGTTTTCAACATCATATTCTACTCGTGCCAATCAAAATACCATAGCAACGCTTATAATGAGTGGTTGCGCTCTTCTGATATTATCACCCCCTAAATCCGGCAAAGGCATATTTGCGGTAAAGCCAGTCGATCAACAGTGTAGTCGACGATTCCGCGTCTTTCTCTCTTGAGTTGTCCGCTCAACGGTACCAGTATAATACCCCATAGCAACCTTACTCTCTTTAATTGTGCATGCATCATGGTCAAACCTAGCTGAGTCAATTATACCGTCTGCATAATGACTCTTTAAGATAGCGTTATCCAAAGTTCACTGGGTTTCCCCAAAAACCAAACGGACACTACCACGTTTTGTGCATTTATTTGGAGAACTAATGTGCTTCTATGCCAATTATTGATATTTAGTAGTCGAGTCTGGTGGGGGTAAGGTCCTAACACTTTTGTCTTGCAGATTATGAGGCACGATGTCCCCAGATTCGGCATGGTCGCCAACATCCACCCGAAATTGCTAAACTGGTGAGAAGATCTTCATTCCAGTGATCAGAATCTTGTCCGAAAATACCTAGGAAATCTACCTTATCTCTTGAAAATCCAGCCCAACAACAAAATCATAGAAGCTGCTACTCTATTCTGGGATGGTGATAGGTCTGTGTTCCGCTTCAGAGACATTGAAATGACACCCCTGCTCGAGGAAATAGGTGGATTGGCTGGCATACCGTGGGAAACTCCGGGTTTATTAATGCCGAAAAATCACAAAGGTAGAGGTTTTCTCAAAATGATGGGTCTAAAGAAGAATCCAGACTTGACATGCTTGAAAGAGTCATACATTCCCGTTGACTACTTGTACATGAGGTACGGTCACAACAAATATTACCGTACTTATCCTGACGAGTTTGCCCTAACATCATTGGGGCATATTCACCAAAAGGTATTTTTTTTCATGTTCTGTTTCCTGGGGAAGATAGTATTTCCAATAAAGAAAGCAAGGATACATACCAGGCTAGTTATGGTTACCAAAACTCTAATGGAAGGAATTGATGGACAACCATTCAGTCTTGTACCAATGATCATTGCAGAAATATACCGAGCCCTAGAAAAGTGCCAACGGGGAGCCAAACATTTCGAGGGTTGTAATCTGCTACTTCAACTGTGGCTCGTGGAATATCTCCAAAAGGGTAAGTACCGACAGGAAATCCATCAAAGGGACTGGGATTATCATATCACTTTTTATCACCCAAAGCGAATGAATTACATGCCCAACATGTTCGCCCAACCGGAGAATGCTAGAGAATGGTTCGAACTCTTCAAAAATCTAATTGAGGACCAAGTACAATTGATGTTCAAGTGGTTCCCAACCGAGGTGTTCATCGTCCCATCCAGGGACGCACCTTTCCTAATACTAATCGTCTTAAGAGGAACGTACCCATATGTACCTCTTCGGGTTATAAGACAAGCGGGTAGGAAGCAGGTTATACCAAGGGTCGACAAGATGAGTCACTTCCAGGTTGACTTCCAGAATGACGACAGCCCTTACAGGTGCTAGGCTCAGCATATATGGCATTGCAAGATTTTCTTGGGAAGAGACACCATTGAACCAGACAGATACCATGCAGGTTTTGCTCCCTATTACTCAGGCTGGTTAGAGGACAATCATAACGGTCTGGGTTAACCCGAGTTTGTTCTGGGTAACAGGATCATCAACGAAAAGGCTGAAGCACATGTCAAGTACAACCATCTACGAAAGAAAATCCGAGAATGCGAAAGAAAGCACCGTGAGATGCAGGAGGCCAATCAAAAACTAATTGAAGAGTAGAAGGATATGGCTGTTAGCGCCAACAAGCGATTGGTCTATTTGGAGCGAGGTATAGTAGAGTTGGAAAAGAAGTTTCTGAAGAGGGTCAAAGATTGCCGAACTGCTGAAGGAAATGAAGGCGGACATCTGGCCAGAGCCTACTTACTGTTGAGATTGCACGAGCTGGGGAAGCTGTTCTATGGAGCCAATAATGCCGATTCTGGGGAAGGTCCCTCTGGGACCAAATAGATAGGAATTTCCATTTCCGCTTTGTAAAATGTAATAAGGCCAGTGGCCATTAGTGACCTTTAATTTCTTGTTATTTTAGTGTTGATTTGTGGTTCGTCTACCCTTTATCAATAAAATGAGGCATTTAGAATTTTAAGTTCCCCAAATTAACTTGTCCTAGGCCTACCTCGGGCACAACGAGGTCCCTAAAATTAGGATGCACTTTATATTTCAAGCACTACATGTTTAAATATTGCAACATTTTTTCTCATGATCCTCACTAACCCTCTACCTTTTTGTTTTTATTCTTTTGTTTTACTCCCCTCCCCAAAGGTTGGTTCGTGAACTCTGGCAATATCATCATATTTTACGAGATCCAGAGGCCCTCCACCTACTCCCCCTCCCAGTCCTGTCAGATACAAAAACAAACGAAAAATGGAAGATTTGAACAACTCAATTGAACGGGTAGAAGTCACTCATGGTACTCTGTTCCCTAAGGAAAACACATCCCAACTAGAAAAAAAGTTGTTGAAGTTTCAGGAAGAACTTGATCAAGTTCGGAATTTGGCGAATCTGTCATATTCCTTTACTACTCCAGAGGTTACTTTCCCAAATACTCAGAATCCCGTACCTCCACAAAATATCCAAAAGCTACAACACTATCCCGCTCCTCACCACCACTGCAATTCCTGCCATACCTCGAATAACACCCCACTGATCATCCCAGAACTCCAAAACTCCACAAATGACCACTACCACACCCAACACAATACTCTTATCTACGTGGAGACTATGCCACACTCCACCCAGTCCATCTCAAGCACACCCCAATCTGATGACAAGGATTTGTTCATCAAAAATTTGGCCGAAGGGCTTGAAAAGTTGACTAGTAGAATTCAACGCATTGAAGGTAGTAAGGGAATTGAGGGGTTAAACTATGAAGATGTGTGCATACAACCCGCTGTCGAACTGCCCAAAGGGTACAAACCTCCCAAGTTCGAAATATTTTATGGTAGGAGGGGATCCCATGGTCCACTTAAGAACATACTGTGACAAGCTGGTCGGAGTGGGAAGAGATGAGAAAATCCGCATGAAGCTTTTCATGAGGAGCCTGAAGGGAGACGCTTTATCTTGGTACATTAGCCAGGATTCGAAGAAGTGGTCAAGCTGGCTAAGCATGCCGTCTGATTTTATTGACAGATTTATGTTCAATACGGAGAACGCGATAGATGTGTTCTATATTCAAAACTTGAAGAAGAAGCCCACATAGACCTTCCGTGAATATGCTACTCGATGGAGATCAAAAGCTTATAAGGTTAGGCCTGCTTGGAAGAAGAGCAGATGAATAAATTCTTCGTTTGGGCCCAATAGCCACAGTATTATGAATGGCTAATGCTAATCGAGAATCACAAGTTTTCTGACATCATCAAGCTGGGAGAAAGAATTGAAGAAGGCATCAAGAGTGGTATAGTTACGAACTTTGAAGCCTTGCAAGCTACCAATAAGACTTTACAGTCTGGTGGTGCGTCCAAGAAAAGGGACGTAGGTGCTGTAATGGTTGCATAGAAAAATCTCCCGTCAAGTATCAAACACACCCAATACCTCCAATAACCTATCAGCCTACCTCAAATTACCAAGCACTCTCACCCACCTACCAAACTCCACTACCCACTTATCAGTCATCTCCACCATATCAGCCCACTTCACCCAAATACTCCTAACCAGCACATGTTTACCAAGACTACAACACCTAACCATCCCACTGTCAATCACCTTCCCCTTCAAAACTTCCTAGACCTCGACCAAAACTCGACCTTTGACATCCCAAATAGTATATCGCCATTGCTGAACCAATTGACCAGCTATATGAAAGACTCAAAGCTGCTGGTTATGTCACCCCTATCCCTGCCATAAACCCAGAAAACCCTTCTCAGTGGATCAATTCAAATAAATCCTATTCATACCATTCCGGCATGAAAGGACATACCATTGATGAATGCCGCTCTCTGAAGGATAAGATTCAAACTTTGATTGATAGCAAGATCATTGTAGCAAAGGAGTTTGCTCCGAATGTCCGCAGTAACCCTCTGCTAGACTGTGAGCATGTGATTTTTGCCTCGCATTAATTTCTCCTACAGAATTCCTAAAATTAGGATTTTTCCTTTAATTATTTGATTTTTATTTAGGAATTATTGCATGATTTTTGTGTTTGTTTGCATTTTTGTGTGAATATTTAATTTATGTAATTCATGAAAAAAATACAAAATATGTTACATTTGCATTTAGAGCCTTATTTTATATTTTTAGGTTTATTAGTTAATTAATGTTACAAAAATGAAAGAAAATAACAAAAATAGCTCTTTTTGCCTTTTTACTTTTAAATTTTCAAAAATTATAGTTTTCTTTTTAATTTAGGACTTAATTAATTTTTGAGAAGCAATTAGTTTTGGAATTAAATTAGTTTTTTTATTTATTTGTAATTAAAAATTGGGAAAAAAATGAAAAAAAAGAGAAAGGAAGAAATGGATTTGTTAATAAAGAGAAAATCAATTTGGGCCAATACCCAATTAAAATACTTGGTCCAAAATTCCCCAAAACATGTCCAAAACCACCTAACCCGGCCCAAGATCACCCCTGAACCGGTCCAGACCCTTTCCCATCCAAATGACCTCGTTTTGAGTTAAATTGAATCAGGACCGTCGAAGTTTTCTTCATCCAACAGTCTGGAAGCTAGGGTTGTTTGACATATATATGTCTGAATCAGGCCCCATACCACCCTTAGCTTTGTTTCTCCCAATTCCCTCTTCAGTGACCCCCCTCCAAAAACCCTAGCCGCCCTTGTCTCCCCCACCCAGGACCATGGCGGCACGTCCTTAAACCACCCCCATTCAACCCCAAATTAACACCAAATCATCTTCTCAACTCACTCTTTCCGAATCCCAGATCACCTTCCCTCGAATCTCTTTGAAACCCCTCGAATTTCAAATCAAAAAGTAGAACCCTGGCGTCGCCCTAACATTCTCTGGTGGCGGCGCCACCACCAAACTCCACCAAAATCACACCCCTGAACCCCCACCACCTCCTCTCCACCGATTTCTACTCCCTTTCCCTCGAATCCTCCTCAAACGGTTCGAATTTTAAATCAGAAAAAAGCCCTAATACCACAATTACAAATTCCACGGGCCTGTTGAGATTTTAAGACTGTACTGGACCTTATGCATGTGAAAACACAAGTTTAAAGTCTACTTCGGTCGAAAATCAAAGGATAATTCAAAGTTTGTCCTGAGCCATTTAGGTGTGTCTTTTCTGTTTATTTTCTTTCTTTTCTTTTTCTAATTTTCCCTTTCTTTGTTCTTTCATTTGTACCTCTTAATAGCATATGTTTCTACCCTTTCTTGGACTTTTTGTTTGACCAGTTTTTCAGAGTGTCCTTTACATGCATGATTAGTTTTAAGAAGATTTTCTTTTTAATTAATTAGTACAAATAGCCTGTTAATTAAGTTTAGTTACAATTTATTAATTCTAGTTCATTATTTCAATATTGAAATTATTTGAAGTATTCTGCTTTTTAGTTTATTTGTACTTAGATTGGGAGGGGTTCATACTTTTAGGCTCAGGCTGATGATTTGGGCTGGACATCTAAATGGGTCAGCCTAGGGTTGACTCGACCCATAACCCGTCTGAGGTTCAGGGGTAAAAAATAGGGTGACTAGGGTGTAGTATGGATAATTTAAGTTAGAGAATCTTGTAGTAACAGATTAGGAAGCCCCTAAAAGCTTCTATTATGGGGTTCTAATCTCAATTTCAAGATTTGTGGTAGTATAACTTGGAAAACAAGTCAGAAAATTAGGGATTAAATAGTAAAAAGAAAAAGCTGAAAAGGACTAAGGTGAAATAACTAAGCCTTGAGGGCTACCCTAGTAACTTGCCTATAACGGCATAATTACTTGCAGCTGAATTTAGATTTGGAAGAACTAAAAAAGGGGGAAGAGAAATATAGTCAGCTGAAAAACTTCAAAAGTTACTGTTCTATTAAAAATAGGGTCCCTGCAATTCCTGAGATACTTGTCTGAAATCATTCATGAGCAGCTGAAGTCTAAAATGATTTGAATTTGTATGGTATTTAAGTGTGTTGGGCCTTTTGGTTGGGATTTTTAATTGATGGGTTTCGTTTGACACTTCTGTTGATTTGAAATTGCTTCAAAGCTGGTTTCATTTGTTTATTTCTGGGCTAAAACATTGCTGCTGGTCTTTGTCTTTGCTATGCTGATTATTGACCTCATCTCTTCTTATTCATTTATTTATGTTCCATGTACACATTTCTGAACTTGAAACCATGTGTGAAGTCTGATTTGCTGAATGAAATGAAAGGGCTTCAACATGTCTTGTTTTTCTTTATCTTAATGCAATTGTTTCCATATCCCATTCTTATTTTTGTTTAGCATTCTGAATTTTTATCATGATGGCTGTAATTGATAGGCCTCCAGCATGAAATTGAGTGTAATAGTTCTTACTTAATTAGTTTTGAGATTTAGATTTTTATTATGTTGTTCTAATTGGACTGGAAAGGATAATCAGGGGATGATATCAATTAAACAGTCATGTATTTTATTTATGAGGTCTACTGTACCTGGTCTCTCACTGCTTTCTTATTAGGTTTGATCTCAAGTCAGTTTGCTGGTTTAAGTGTATAAGTTGTTTGTGCAAGGGTAACAATTGGTAACTGCAGTTTGTAAAGTTCAATTAAATGGTGTTTTATATGATCATTTCATGTGATAGGTTTTTTTTTTATTATAGAGGTTTACCATTGGGATTATGTCTTTACAATGGCCAATCACTCCTAAGTATTCTTGCTTGAACCGTTTAGGAGTTGTCCTGTGAATTGGGGAATTTAGATTTGTTTTCTGAAGAATAGATCAATAGCGTGCAATTTATTTAACAGTCATGATTCGTAATTTGCTAATGTATTTGTCATTAAAAAGTGAAGTTTAAAAGAGTTTGGCCTATGAATTGAATCAATGTTAATCTATGTCAAAGGTTTTAAATTAGAGAACTAAGTTTTTAATCTCACGTCCATGCTTCAGTACTGATTATATTTGCATTACTACCTGGGTTATTTGGACCATAAGGACTGGGCCTAACATTGGCCCAGTTATATAATAACAAGAGCAAAATTATCAGCCCATTGAATCGATTTATTTTGTTAAGTTTTGGGCCTGTAGGGACTTGATCTTGAGTCCCAGCTTCAGTTTGGCTTCTGAATTGGGCTCATCCTGGACACAAAATTTGGACAGCTTTATGAACAGATCTGGAAGCGTTTTCCTTTCCCCTGGGCTAGTTTCTCATCAATTTCCCTTCATTTTGGCTGGGCTGGTTTCGAGCCCAGCGTGTTGGTAGTCCTAGATTCCTTTCGGATTTAATGGTTTTAAAATTGAATTGTAGGCCTTGGGCCTTTCAAGTTAAGTGGCAGGCTTGAACTAAGGGCTTCTTCAATAATGGAGATCATCCTTGTTTGAGTTTGGACTTGATCTTGGGGCCCAAATTTTCTTGAATATTTTTATGTTAGTTGATTCGTAATGTTCATTAATTAAGTTTTTTTAGAATAGAGACGAACCTTAATGGATAATAATAGTTCATCTTTAGGACATACTTCTAAAATGGAATCGAGGTGCGCCGCGCCAAATAAAATTCACAAATTGCGTGTCCCTCTTTAATTATATCTTTAAAATCCTTAGAACTCGAGACGTGTCATTTAGCAAATTTTCATGGCCTCCCGCAAAGTTAACAACGTGTTAGTTGCTTTAGGCGCGTCTTTTAATAATATTACCTTCTTAAACTCGGGTGTGCATTTCATGTGACCCAAATCCAAATCCTAAAATGTTGAATAAAATGTGTATAGGATTGCGGGTGCATTTCATGTGACGCGATCCAAAGACACATTTTAAACGACGTTCAATCTTCCTTAAAAATTAATTAAAAGCGGTAAATAATTTAAAATTGCACTATAGTTTGAACATGTATTAAAATAAGGTAATAGGCTAATTATGACATTTTAAGCGACCGTGCTAGAACCACGGAATCCGGAGGTGCCTAACACCTTCCCTCGGGTTAACAGAATTCCTTAGTTAGAATTTCTGGTTCGTAGACTTCATTTGGCAAGTAGACAAATTCCTCAATTTGGGGTTCAAGATAAACCGGTAACTTGGAACACAAAATAAACTATCTCAAGTGGCGACTCTGATCATTAGATAATACCATTTCGAATAATGTCACTTAAAGTAAAAAAAACTCCCTTACACACTATCCTTCGGGGTGGGTGTGTAAAAAAGGAAGTGTGACAGCTCTAGCGACTCTGCTGGGGACCGAACCCAGAGCTTCGGTTTAGGGTTCAAGAATTCGAGCTTAGAATAGCTATTATGATAGGCTTTATTTATTAACTGATTTTCCTACATGTTTAAGCCTAATGTGCTAAATGCTTTACATCTTTGATATTTGTTGAATTGTATATACAAACTGCTACGAAACCCTTCATCTCTCTGAGTCTTCTACATCATGGAGAAGGGTGCACTTCGTGTGACTTCTCTTCTGTTTAGAGTCTTATCCCATTTTAGAATGAGCTTCGGACACGTTGCTGAGCCGGCAGAGCTTCTGTATCCCCGGTACGCTGCCCCCCCCGGCTCGAGTTGTCCGCTCAGGTAGGCCAGGTCTAGCACAATAAACCTAGGTTTTAAACCTAGTATAACAAAGTTTCATGTCGAATCCCTAGTAGGAACGTTTGTTTGGATCACGTGCATTTGACTTAGGGGACTAAACACAAAGGTTGGGTCCGTCTAGGAAAGGTGACATGAAATGAAAAAGACCATTCTGATGCATCTTACTTGCTACTTGTGCATTTATTTGCTCGGATTTGCATGTCGACCGGCTTGTAAATAATGGGAGAGAGTTAAAAAAAGAGAATAGCAATGTTAGGGTTAAGTGAGGGTAATCACCTGCTTTGAAAAACCAATACCCAATTAGTAGTAAAACTCTGTCAGATTTTTGAGAAAATAAAAGAAAAGAAAGGTTTTTGTTTTCAAAAATATTGGTTTTGTCAAATCTTCCCGAACTACGCAAGTTTGAATCCTACCGGATGTGGGATACGTAGGCAACCGTCATCGGGTCCAACTTCCCTTTTTGTTTTCAAAAATAGCCCAAAAACAACAAACATTTTAATTTTGGTCACAAATAAATCGGGTGATGCCATTCTTGCTTAAAATAAGCCGAATGTCCCCAAAAGGGCATCGAAAGGCTATTTTCGCAAGAACAGCCACCTTGTGTCATTTTCAACTGTTAGCGGGCACAGATTAAAATCTTCTTTCCCAAAGTGCTAAAAGGCCGTATCCGCAAAGCCGAGGTTTTTTTTTTGAAATGAAAATTTTGAGAAAAGAATGATGTTGCTTTTTCTTCTTTTAGGTTAAAATAAGCATTAAATCACTTTAATAAATGTGCAGGATGAGCACGAATGAAATTGAACCCTTCACAGTACTTAAGGAGATCCCTTTAAAGCTCCATATGTGGTGGAATGATCTAAAATAGGGCAGTAGAGAAACAATGGTAATAGTTCTGGGAGGCCTCGTCTTACTATTGAACGTCAAGCCAAGGTTGGACATAATTAAAGCTTTAATACCTATCTGGGACCCAACTCGCAATGTGTTCCGTTTCTCTGACTTTGAGCTCACACCTACATTGGAGGAAGTTGCGGGCTATGCGGGCCTTAATGGAAATCTTAGAAGCCGATATCCGTTAGCACCAACACCGATATCTCCCTATAGGTTCCTGGACTTGCTGAGTATTAGTCGGGATGTTCAGGACAGAAATCTATCATAAGGGTATTGCACACTCCATTTCTTATATCATCGCTATGGAAACCCCTGAGGTTTTGAAGAGCCAAACACTGGTCTAACCCATGCCGGAAACAAAGAGAAATAAGAGGCAAGGCGGGGTTTATCTTTCATTGTAGCATTCTTGGGAGTTGTGGTCTGTCCACGAAAAGATGCGAACATAGAGATAGGTCTTGTGGGAATGGTCGATGTTGCAATCAAGAAAGCCAACAACAATGTGATCCCTCTGATCGTATCTGAAATCTATCGAGCCTTGACTATCTGCCGGGAAGGGGGAAAGTTCTTCCAGGGTTGTAATTTGTTACTACAGTTGTGGATGCAAGAACACATCTGTCACCGGGTTGGATACATGAATTATGGTTTAACCGAGTTGAGCTGCATTGAAGAATTTGAAACCCGGGTAGCAGGTATTGAATTCCGTACGGGTACTAAAGCTTGGCTTGCACATATGGGATCCTTGACTGCCGATAAGATCGAGTGGGAATTTGGATGGCTCCCTACCACCGAAGTAGTGTGCATGTCAGCTGAAGTGTCTTATATCCTCTTGATGGGCATCCGGAGCATCCAGCCCTATGCTCCCTACAGGGTCTTGCGACAAGTAGGAAGATTTCAAAATGTCCACAATGATGAAGATTTGAGTAAACATGTCATTGAACTGGACCCAAAAGCCTCATTTCTAGAAGTGAAAATTCGCCAAATATTGAATGAGTGTAGGTTTCTTTAACCTAAGACCATAGTGCGAGAATCGGGTTAGTGGTGAAGTAGACCCTAAGTACATGATTTGGTTCGGCAAAAGATTCTAGATTCCTGAAGGGCCTGCAAAGAGGCCATACATCCAACAATTTACCGTTGGGGCCCAGGTGCAGTAGGATTGGTTAACTAAGGAGAATGAGTATAGAGTAAAAATAAGCCAATTGGAAAGGCAAGTCATGGAGCTTCAATTTGAAAATGGTGTTCAAGCCGCCATACACGAGGGAGAAAAGAAGAAACTGGCCCAGGAAAATGAAGCCCTTAAAGCTCAAATCAGAAAGATGAAAGTAGCTGCCAATAACCCGGAAAGAATTCGGGCTAATGAAAGACTTATAAGTGGTCTAAAAAAGAAAGTCCTCGAGTGCCAAGAAGACCTGGAAAAGTTTGAAGATAATCTAGCAAAAATCCGGGCACAGTGGATAAAGAAAGTAGAAGAACGAGCACGATTTGTGCAGCAAATGAAGAGAAATTATGAAGGGACCATCACTAGCCTTAGAATAAAGGTGTCTACTCTTGAGGATGAGGTTGCCCAACGTGCTAAAGATTTCAAGGATGATAGGGAGCATTGTTATAAGCCGATGGCCCAAATGGAGAAATACCTACAGCAATTGCAAAATCAGCACTTTCATGACTCCCAAGTGTTGGAGGCCCGAAACCAGCAGATAGGGCGGTTACTTCAGGAAAAAGGCCAAATTAGAGAAAGGATTAGGGCCATCGCTGACTATATCACCATGAAATGCCAAGCGTGCGAGGACATGACTCGTACCACTTCTTTGCTGCAGTGATGACTTTTGTCCGTCAAGTTATGGGTGATTTGGAGCGACTACAAGGGGGTCTCGCACTTAGGCCCGCGGCAAGGTCGAATGATGCCTCGCAGGCCCCAGTAGTTGAAGCTTTAATGTATTCCTGATCTTTCAAGTATCGAGTCCGTATTTTGCTTTATTTTGAGTCTGTTTGTAGTTTTTCTTTCCAAGAAAATGAGTTGTTAACATCTTTTGTAATAGAAGTTTTATTAATGAAAATTGAAAATTCCCAAAAATTTTTTTTTTACTTTTCGCATTTATTTTTCTTGAACTACGTAATGATCTGATTCACGCGGAATCGTGATACGTAGAAAATCCTCATCGGATCCGGTCATATTTTTGTAAATAACTCCAATAAGAAAAGAGAAAGAAGAAAAATGAGGAAAATGAGAGGAAAACCAGATAAGAAAGAAAAATCAAGGAAATGAGAGTGGAAATCAAAAGAAGAAAATGGGAAAGAAAAAGGAAAAGCCGGGATGACGCATGCAACTGTTGCAAAACATGTAGACAACCATTTAACCGTATAGGTGCATCACACCCCAACGTGCGATTACCTATCTGTTAACTGTCTCAAACTAATCGTTTGCTGCTGTCACAACCAGTCCAAGTTTTATAGAAACGGTGGTTGGTTTTTCATGGTATACTGGCATCACATCCGTACTTTACTAGATCGAAGGGGAGCATAGAAATGTCTTCGGAAATGACCTTGCCAGAAATTCCCATCCCAGAAGATAGCCCAATCTCGGGCATCCCGGCCTTAGAAATTTGCAGCGACTGAAGAAAATAGGATCCTATGTCTTAGGGTCATGGAAATATGGGATGCGTGGATGAACTGAAAGGAGCCTCCAAGTGCCATCCCCGCTGTAAGGCCCCAGATAATTTTTTTCGAGTAATTTAAGATTTCGTCGTGCCAAGGTAGGCTAAATTATTTTAATTCGTGTGCAAATGAGGATTTATGATATGATGGATGTCAATTGGATATGTTAATAAGTGTATAAGTCTTATTATAAGTGATTTGGGGTCTAAGGAGAGGCCTAAGTCTAAGCCAGGTTGGAAAATTGCATATTAGACAAAATCTGTAGATGACTGCGCACAAGACCTCACTTTGGACGATCATATCTCCAGTTATATAAGGAGTTGTGTGATGAACAACCTATCACATTAGAGCTCTTTGAGTCTAGTTTCCAACGTAATAAACCGTTCGTCATTTGGAGGTGTATACAGAAAGTTATGATCATTTACTGGGCAGGTGTCAGTAGCACGGCCTTAGAGCGGGAGCGCTAGTAGCCCGCGCTAATTGAGTTATCTTCTGCCTCACTAGCGCGGGATTAGCGTGGGCGCGCTAGTGTCAGGCCTCTAAATACACCTAAGGATGGGAAATGACGGACTTTGAGTCATTTCTCAAGCCTAGGGCTTCCCCAACACCCCCAATTCGACCAAGGCACCCAATTGCACTCCTAAGGTAAG
>MU742273.1:40586-125734 GCA_026770625.1 Nicotiana glauca
GTGGGATGAATTGTTGGTTAATAGTGATAATCGGATGAACCAATACTATAGATATGAGCTGGAAAGATTTATACCTACAAGGTGTTTGATAATATGCCTAAATGGCATAAGTTATGGAATTTGTTACTAATATTGGTCCTGCTGAATATTGTATTATAGATTGAAATTGCTTAAGTGTATTGGAGCATCGTAGTATCATTAAGGGGTGAATTTGAGGTATGTATGGCTAACTTTAACCTTTGTAAAGTCAACTTGTTTGGAGTACAAGAAATTGGTACGTGTTATTTATGTGAACTATTTGTGAATTTTGGTTGTTTCACGGGTGTCAAGGCAAGATGGCCTATTTCATGAATTCTTGTGATTAATATGTCTTGAAAGTTGTTGGTTAAGTTTTCCCAATATAATGGTGTATGTTATTGGCAATAAACCAAATGTGATTGTGAAAGTGTTATGTGGCAAGAGTTGAGAAACAAATGATGGAAATAAATCGTAATTGATGCAATTGGAACAACTGTGGTAATAACATATATGGCTTGTCGTGGACAATTATCATTGTGACATAAAATGCATATGAGTTGTTGAATATGATGGAAATGGTATTGATGGCTATGGAAATTCTTGTGGATTGTTGTGGTTGTTCATTAAGAATTGTTGTTGTTGTTCTTTGTGAATTATTGTTGTTGTTGTGTTGTTTGTGAATTTTGACTTGTACGGTAACATCGGGTTGCGCGCTGCAAGATGAAGTAATAAGGTGTGGGTTGTGGTGATAAGGGTGGCCGAGGTAATAGGGGTGGAAAAGTGATCGAAATCACTATTGAAATGAAATTATGAAAAAGATTGTGAAATCATTGATGTGAAAATATTGAAGGGGAAAAGGAGAGATTGTAAACTTGCTTGGCTTGATTGTACCTTTCATGTGCATTTGATTGTTGATTCTATTACTATATGTTATCTATGTAGTGATTGATCTTACTTGGGGTAAAGTTTGTTCATACATACCAGTACAATTCAAATGTACTGACGTCCCTTTTGCCGGGGGCGCTACATTCGTGTTATGATTGTAGGTGGATCTATAGCAGGTACTCCAGTCCACCGAGAGTAGCACTCCTCTCCATCCCATCAGTTGCATTGGTGAGCCCCACTTCCTCTTGGGGTCATGTGTGGTTCATGCCACCTTCTTTTGAGTTTATTGTGTATTGTAAGGTATAGCCGGGGCCTTGTCGCCGGCAAGTATTGGTTAAGTTCCTAGTATTCATAGAGGCTCCGTAGACACAATGTGGGTGGTGTACAAAAGTATTTTGGGTAGTAATGGTACGGTTCAGAATCGTGGTCCACGATGGTAAATGTTGTATGTATTTTGCAAGTTCATGGTATCAAATGTTGAAAATGATAAAAAGTATAAATGAACTCTAGTTGTAAGTTTATGCTTAAGTCTTAAATTGCCATTTCAAAAGAATAATGTATATTGGAATCACGGGGTAACGCATGGGATAGGAAAGGCAATTCCAGGTCCGCTTGACTGGGATCCCCTGGTTGAGCGCCGGTCGTGTCCCTCGATTTTGGGGCGTGACACCCGCATTCCCCGAACTGTTCTCTAGATCAGGGGGTACCCCAATATTCCCATCAGCTATCCAAACACCCCACTGGGATAGCCCACCATATTGGCTCATTTCGTGGGAACACCTTCTGAAGTTCGCCCCCAGGTGTTCATGTCTTGAGCGGCCTCAAATATCTTTACAGCTCCCCCATGCTCGGCCACAACACAGCCTGCACTGCCTAGACCCACTTTTGATCCTTCAGCCTTTACGTTCCAAACACCCACTTTCCAAATGAAGCCTGCTGAGTACCCCACTTATACTTACCCTCAACCACCTCCATTTGAGTTCACAAAGGGACAAGAAAAGACTCCCAAAACTCCCGAACAGGAAGAAATAGCAAAGATGATGAGAAGCCTAGAGCAGAGCCTCAAAAACATGTAAGGTATGAGTGGGCAAAAAAGTGTGTCATATACTGATCTATGCATGTTCCCTCATGTGCATTTGCCTCTGGGATTCAAAACTCCAAAGTTCGAAAAATATGATGGGCACGGTGATCCTATTGCTCATCTTAAGAAATACTGCAATCAGTTGCGAGGAGCTGGAGGAAAAGAATAATTGCTCATGGCTTATTTTGGATGAACTCTAGTGGGTATCGCCTTCGAGTGGTACATGGATCAGGATATCTCTAGCTGACACATCTGGGACGACCTCGCGAGAGACTTTGTTAGACAGTTCCAGTAAAATATAGACATTTCTCCAAACAGAAACTCATTGGCAAATCTGAAAAAGAAGTCCTCGGAGAGCTTTCGGGAGTACGCAATCAAATGGCGTGAGCAAGTATCTAGATTAAAGCCTCCAATGGATGAGGTCGAAATGGTCACGGTGTTACTTCAAGCTCAGGAAGCTGATATTTCCAAAATATGATGTGAGCTATGGGTAAGCCGTTCGCGGAAGCTATCAAAATCGGTGAAATGATGGAAAATGGATTGAAAACAGGCAGAATTCTGAGCCAATCCGCTATTAGAGCATCCTTCCAAGCCATTCAAGGCGGGTCTAGAGGAGTGGCCAAGGGTAAGAAGAAAGAAGAAACATCCATGGCGGCATCGGGTGCAAGAAGACACCACGCTCCTAGATCCATGTTCCCAGAAAGAACCCCTCAGCATTATTACCCTCACCAGGACATGGCCTATACTCCTCAACCGTACGCGGTCATGAATGCTCAACCTTTTATCCGGCCTCAGCAATAGGCCAACAGAAACCAAGCTCCATTTCCAAGAAACCAGCCTCCTCACTAAAACCACTACAATCCCCGTCCTCCACAGAATAACTTTCCCCCTCGCGAGCCACCCAAGAGGCAAACTTTTGCACCAATCGGTGAATCCTACTCCAATCTATTTCCAAAGCATATCCAATTGGGCATGCTACATCTAGTTCCTCAAAGAAAGCAAAACACAGCATCACCCACTTACAGAGCTTGTGTCAGATGTGCCTATCATTCAGGAGCAGAGGGCACGATACGAGTGATTGTTGGACCTTGAAAAGAGCAGTGCAGAACATGATAGAACAAGGAAAGATAGTGCTAAGGGATGAGGATGTCCCCAATGTGACTAATAACCTATTTCCAGCCCACAATAATGGGCCAGTAATTGGAATGATTTGTGAAGATAAGGAATTTGATCCGGCACTAAAGGCCATAATTGCCATTGTTAATGTGGAGAGAAAACCAAAAATTGCTCCGAAGGAAGATGAAGGGGAAAAGAAGAACAAAGCCACCCATTCAAAACCAGAAAAGAAAGTTGAAGCAGGAACGGGGGCAATGCCTCCCAAAGATGTTGTTCTCTATGTCCCACGAGGCCGCAAAGAAAAGAAGTTGACTTTGAGTCCTCCAAAGAGATTTGAACTAAAAAAGGGAACCTAGATGTATGTACCCAAATGAGCTTATGTGGTGCGGGGGACAATTAAGCCATTGAGGCTGAATGAGCCCATGGTTATTGGACGCACGCCACAGAAGCCCATGACAGATCCTGCTGCGGTGCCTTGGAATTACCATAAAACAGTGGTGACATATAAGGGCAAAGAAATCTTAGGAGAGCTTTAAGAAAATCACCCTGTTGAGAAGTACTCCAATGTGGAAGAAGTGAACAATGCCACTAGAATGCATTTCCCATCTAAAAACCTGTAAGTGCCAAAGAGGCAGAAGCTTTCTTTCAGAAAATGAAGATGGCGGACTATGAAGTGGTTGATCAACTTCGAAAGTATCCTGAACAAGTATCCTCGCTATCATTGCTAATGAAAACCCCCGAGCACCAGAAGGTTTTAATGAAGACCCTTAATGAAGCATACGTGCCAGCTGAGACTTCTGTGGAACAGTTAGAAAGAATGGCGGAAAGATTTTTCACTATCAACCAGATTTCATTTAGCAAAAACGACTTGCCCCCAGAAGGTGCCGCACATAACAAAGCCTTTCACTCAACTGTCAAATGTGAAGGGTACTACATGAAGAAGGTCATGGTGGACGGAGGTTCTTGGGTAGACATCTGCCCACTCTCTACACTACAGCGTATGGAAATTGGGACTGAAAGGATTCGTCCCAACAATGTCTACGAGCGAGCCTTCGATGGTATCAAAAGGGACACAATTGGAGAAATCGATCTGATTCTGGCCATTGGCCCGGTGGACTTCGAGGTGACCTACCAAGTGCTAGACATGGACACATCCTATAACTTTCTTTTGGGAAGGCCTTGGATTCACACAGCAGGGGCTGTACTTTCCACTCTCCATCAAATGGTGAAATTTTAACATGAGGATTAGGAGATCGTGGTCCACAGAGAGGATGAACAATCAATCTATCGGGATCCGTCTGTCCCATGTCTTGAAGTGATAGAAGGTAGTGAGCACATAGATTACCAAGATTTCAAAGTTATGGTGGCAGACCAACATGAAGAAGGAAACCCTTTCCCCCAACCCTTCCTATACAATGCCTCGATTATGGTGGCCAAAGAAATGACCAGACATGGTTTCAAACCAGGGAAGGGACTTGGAAAATCTCTACAAGGAATATCTGAACCAGTTACCCTGCCTTCAACTGAGAAGTTCTTCAGGATAGGTTTCCAACCTACCCCAGATGACATAAAATGGGCAAATGAGAGAAAGAATGAGGAATGGGTTTTGCCTCAACCACTGCCACATTTGTCCGAGACCTTTGTCAAGCCAAAGTACAATGAAGAAGAAGATGATGAGGCCTTTACAGCCAAAGAGATTGAAGAAATATATGGGGCAATGAGAAAGATACTATATGAAACCCACATGGTTCAGCCAGGAGAAGTCTCAAGCACCGCTGAGGTGCTATATATGGAACCAAACGCCAAGCTGCAAAATTGGAAGGCTACGTCATTCCCAATCAGGCGGGAGTCCTGGTAAATCTGTCCTGTCACTTTTTCTGCATCACGAGTTATTCCAGGGTGTAACTCGGGTATTTTCTTTAGTTTCTTGTCTTTAATTTCCGAAATGCAAACCCTGTTATCTTCAAATTCCAAGAAATGAAATCAATATTTCATCGTTTATCTTTCTTTCTGATTTTTGCTATTTTTCTCTTTTATTTCTTCTTTCAGTTCTAATAATGTGGCTTTAAATAATATGACATGCTTATGGACTTCATGCCCAGATCCAAACATGCTGTCTAATTGTGAAATAATGAACCAAGAGATGGAATACGATGAAGAAGAGGCTTTTAGGGAAATAAATCAAGAATTGGAACAATTTGAGAATAAACCTAAGCCAAACTTAAATGATACCGAGCCGGTTAACTTGGGTAGTTCTGAAGAAATCAGGGAAACCAAGATAAGCATTCACGTGAACGAGAAAACCCAAAATGCAATTATCCAACTCCT
This sequence comes from Nicotiana glauca, assembly GCA_026770625.1. Classification (NCBI taxonomy): domain Eukaryota; kingdom Viridiplantae; phylum Streptophyta; class Magnoliopsida; order Solanales; family Solanaceae; genus Nicotiana; species Nicotiana glauca. Next base: position 46,015 of record MU742273.1, read on the forward strand.
GTTTGAGTTTAAATATGTGTTTGCTTGGTCATATGACGACATGCCATGGCTCAGTGTTGATCTGGTGGTTCATAAGTTGCCAACTTACCCTGATTTCCCTTCGGTCCAGCAAAATCAAAGGAAATTTAAAACTGACATCAGTGACAAAATCAAAGAAAAAGTCACAAAACAGGTGAAAGCAGGGGTAATCCGAGTGGTCCAGTACACCACATGGCTAGCTAATGTAGTCCCAGTCCCAAAGAAAAACGGGAAGACCCGGGTGTCTGTGGATTACAGAGATTTCAATAAGGCAAGTCCCAGACAACTTCCCTTTGCCCAACATCCACATCCTTGTTGGTAATTGCGCCAAGCATGATATACAATCCTTCGTGGATCTTTACGCAGGATATCACCAGGTGTTAATGGATAAAAAAGATGCAAAGAAAACAACCTTCACCATACCCTAGGGTACATACTGTTACCGAGTTATGCGATTTGGTCTGAAGAATGCTGGGGTGACTTACATGAGGGCCATGACCGCAATTTTCCATGATATGATGCATCAATAGATAGAGGTCTATGTAGACGACGTAATCGTCAAGTCCAAAACTAGGGATGACCATGTTCGAGATTTGAGAAAATTCTTCGAGCGGTTGCGCAAATATGACTTGAAGCTGAACCCAGTCAAATGTGCGTTTGGAGTCCCATCCAACAAACTTTTGGGCTTCATGGTCAGCCGAAGAAGTATCGAGTTAGATCCAACAAAAATAAAATCTATCCAGGATTTGCCTTCTCCAAAAACTAAGAAAGATGTGATGAGCTTATTGGTCAAATTAAACTATATCAGCCGATTCATTGCTCAGTTGACATCCACCTGTGAGCCCATATTCAAACTGTTGAAAAAAGATGCAGCAATCAAGTGGACGGAAGAATGTCAAGAAGCTTTTGATAAGATCAAGGAATATCTATCAAATCCGCCAGTCTTAGTCCCACCAGAGCAAGGGAGGCCTCTTTTCTTGTACCTAACTGTCTTGGAAAATTCTTTCAGGTATGTCCTTGGACAACATGATGTAACCGGGAAGAAAGAACAAGCGATCTACTACCTGAGCAAGAAGTTTACTAGCTATTAAGCTAAGTATACTCTGTTGGAGAGAACCTGTTGTGCCTTAACTTGGGTAGCTCAGAAGCTGAGACATTATCTGCAAGCCTACACCACATACCTCATAACCAGGTTGGATCCTTTAAAATACATAATCCATAAACCGATGCCGACGGGAATATTAGAAAAGTGGAAAATCTTGCTCACCAAATTTGATATAGTCTATGTCACTCGCACGGCAATGAAAGCCCAGGCATTGGCAGATCACTTGGTTGAAAACCCGGTTGATGAAGAATACCAACCTTGGAACACCTACTTTCCGGATGAAGAAGTAAACTCAATCGAGGGGATATTTGAGGATACTACTACTTGGAAGATGTTCTTTTATGGAGAGGTAAATGCAAAAAGGTGTTGGAATTGGGGCGATCTTGATCTCGCCCACTGGACAATACTATCTGGCCACAGCTAGGCTTGGGTTTTTCTGCACAAACAACACTGCTGAGTTTGAAGCCTGCATTATGGGTATGAATATGGCGATCGACCAAGATATTGAAGAGTTGTTGATTACGAGGGACTCAGATCTGATTATTCGGCAAGCCCAAGGAGAATAGGAAACCCGAGATGTTAAACTTATTCCCTATCAGCAACATGTGGAAGATCTTAGCAAGCGGTTCAAGTCAATAGAGTTCAGGTACATCCCTCGTTGTCACAATGAACTAGCTGATGCACTCGCCACTCTGGCCTCGATGTTTCCCTACCCAGGTAATGCCCATATTGATCCCTTGGAAATCCAAATCAGTGAAAGGCATGGGGTACTATAATACGATCGAGGCAGAACCAAACACCCAGCCATGGTACCATGATATCAAAAGGTTTCTAAAAATGCAAGAATACTCCGAGCAAGCCACTGGAGACCAAAAGAGAACCATTAGACGGCATGCAAGTGGCTTCTTCTTAAGTGGTGAGGTCTTGTACAAAAGAACCTCGGATCTCAACTTGTTGAGATGTGTTGACGCCGAAGAGGTCGGAAGGATCATGCATGAAGTACACGCAGGAGTGTGCGGACCTCACATGAATGGGTATGTTTTAGCAAAGAAAATCCTTCCAGCGGGCTATTACTGGATAACTATGGAAAATGACTGTTTCAGCTTTTCCCGGAAGTGCCATCAGTGTCAGGTGCACGGTGATTTGATTCATGCACCTCCCACAGAGCTACATCCCATGTCAGCACCTTGGCCATTTGTCACTTGGGGCATGGACGTCATAGGGCCAATTGAGCCAAAAGCCTCAAATGGGCACAGATTCATACTGGTTGCTATTGACTACTTCACAAAGTGGGTTGAAGCCATCACTCTCAAATTGGTCACCAAGAAAGCTGTGGTAGATTTTGTGCACTCTAACCTAATCTGTCATTTTGGCATTCCTGCAACTATCATCACAGATAATGCTGCAAACATGAATAGTCATTTGATGGAAGAGATATGCGAACAATTCAAAATAACGCATAGAAACTCCACTCCCTACCGGCCCAAAGCCAATGGTGCTGTTGAAGCAGCAAACAAGAACATTAAGAAGATTATGAGAAAGGTGATTCAGAGCTCCAGACAATGATATGAAAAGTTGCCTTTCACATTACTGGGATATCATACCACGGTGCGCACATCGGTAGGAGAAACCCCATACCTTTTGGTCTATGGAACTGAGGCTATTATACCCGTAGAGGTAGAAATCCCTTCTCTCCGAATCATCGTTGAAGTAGAGGTTGAGGACAGTGAGTGGGTCAAGAATCGTCTGGAATAGTTGACCTTAATTGATGAAAAACAGATGGCTGCGGTCTGTCACAGGTAGTTGTACCAACAAAGAATGGCTCGTTCTTATAACAAGAAAGTGCGGCCCATGAATTTTGAAGTGGGACAACTCGTGTTATGGCGCATTCTTCCTCATCACCAGGAAGCAAAAGGAAAATTTTCTCCTAATTGGAAAGGTCCATACATCATCAGAAAGATATTGCCGAGAGGAGCATTGTATCTGGGTAATATCGAAGGAAATGATCCTGAAGCAGCTGTGAATGCGGATTCAATAAAAAGGTACTTTGTCTAGGCTTTCCGCGGTGATGACTTTGTTCAATTGAGATGACGAAGGCTTTCATTACCGCTATCCAAGCACTATCAATCTTTTGCAAACCCTTTGATCCGGTCAACCTTCCTTGATTACCCTCTTTGGAACCCGAAAATACTATTGAAAGAAAAAAAATGAATGATGAAAAAAAGAAGAAGAAACAATAGAAAAGAAAACAAAACAAAAACAAAAAAACAACAAAATCAAATGTTTCCCTGAACTATGCCTAACATTCCGAAAGGATACGTAGGCAGCCTCTCTCTGGGGTTCAGTCACACTAAAACAAAAAATCCCAATTCCCCAAAAATAAAAAGTGAAACTGGGGCAGATGATATAATGCCTCAGCAATGAGCCCACCAAAATGGCTCCAAAGTTGTAATTCTGTCCAGATTCTTTTCATCCAAAAACCTTGTCCAAGTCCTTCCAATCAACTGGCAAAGGCATTGGAATTGGAAAACACCATTATTGGAACTTGATGCAATCAAACTGAGAGAAATAAAATTAGAGAGTCTTATCGGTGAAAACTGATGGGCACCATAGGGCGACAATGGGTAGAGAAATTGAAATGAGAGAGTCCATTTAGTGAAAACTCATAAAGAGAACTATCGGGCGACGGTGAGAAGAGAAATGAGAGAGGTCAATTGGCGAAAACACACAAAGGGCGCCGTCGGCCGAACAGAGGACATCTCCTACCATTGAAAGAGTTCTGGCAAGATTCTCTGGATCTGAAACACGGGTCAATGAGGTTATGAGAAGTTGGGAAAGTTTGTGCCGTCGGGCATCCAGTCGAAGAAGCATGTCATGTCTATTGGAAGCCTGTATGCACCCCAGATAAGTCCTTCTTTTCTCCCCGAAAGGGATGCTTCTCTTTAAGTTCATCTTATTGCCTTTTGTTTACTTTTTCCTCTAATCCCTTTCGGTCTTACTCTGTTCCTGAAAATAATACAATGAAAAGGTGGCAGGACTGGCTTTACAGGGCTTTGTCTAACAAAAGCTAAAAGAAAGTACCCAGCCTCAGCGAGTGCACCAAGCCAATCCCGACTGGCCATGAATGTTGATGCTTTCAAAAAAAAGATATTGAAAAGGAAATAAAGTCAAAGACAAAGGTCCTAAGAATAGAATAAAGTGAAAAGATCAAAACCCCATGTGGGCGAGTCATCATGAAATCCTGAAAGTTGAGCCCTTCGATTTGAAAGAGAGATCAATCTCCAAAACTAGCAAGCTGCAGAGATTCTCAACAGAAGCTGGGTCGGGATCAAGCAATTGAGATGATCAAGGCCACAAAACCAACCACCGTTTCAAACTAACAAATATTTTTTTGTTCGGAAATTGAAACAGGTGCAATCCAAGCAACTGTACAAGAAGCAGGTGCAGCCAAAAGAAAAAGAAACGTGCAAGTGCTGAAATAGCTTTGCAGCAAATAATCAATCCAAAAGGGAAGTTTCCTCCAAGTTCTTTCCAGCATCTTATCAAAAATGAAAAAAAGAGAAAGAAAAAGAGATAAGAAAAGAAGAAAATCCCAAAGAGAGTAGTTTAGAATCCCCAATAGCAACCTGTTACTTTTCCCAACATTAGGGCTCCAATCCCTGAGCTGTGCCTTTTTTAGACATAGGGCCTCCATTCGCTAGTCGCCTTTTGCCAATATTAGGGCTCCAAATCCCTGAGTTGTGCCTTTTTTAGACATAGGGCCTCCATTCCCTAGTCGCTTTTTACCAACATTAGGGCTCCAATCCCTGATTTGTGCCTTTTTTGGACATAGGGCCTGCATTCTCTAGTCGTCTTTTGCCAATATTAGGGCTCCAATCCCTGAGTTGATCCTTTTAGACATAGGGCCTCCATTCCCTAGTCTCCTTTTGCCAACATTAGGACTCCAATCCCTGAGTTGTGCCATTTTTAGACATAGTGCCTCCATTCCCTAGTCGCCTTTTGCCAACATTAGGGCTCCAATCCTTGAGTTGAGCCTTTTAGACATAGGGCCTCCATTCCCTAGTCGCTTTTTACCAACATTAGGGCTCCAATCCTTGAGTTGAGCCTTTTAGACATAGGGCCTCCATTCCCTAGTCGCTTTTTACCAACATTAGGGCTCCAATCCTTGAGTTGAGCCTTTTAGACATAGGGCCTCCATTCCCTAGTCGCTTTTTACCAACATTAGGGCTCCAATCCTTGAGTTGAGCCTTTTAGACATAGGGCCTCCATTCCCTAGTCGCTTTTTACCAACATTAGGGCTCCAATCCTTGAGTTGAGCCTTTTAGACATAGGGCCTCCATTCCCTAGTCGCTTTTTACCAACATTAGGGCTCCAATCCTTGAGTTGAGCCTTTTAGACATAGGGCCTCCATTCCCTAGTCGCTTTTTACCAACATTAGGGCTCCAATCCTTGAGTTGAGCCTTTTAGACATAGGGCCTCCATTCCCTAGTCGCTTTTTACCAACATTAGGGCTCCAATCCTTGAGTTGAGCCTTTTAGACATAGGGCCTCCATTCCCTAGTCGCTTTTTACCAACATTAGGGCTCCAATCCTTGAGTTGAGCCTTTTAGACATAGGGCCTCCATTCCCTAGTCGCTTTTTACCAACATTAGGGCTCCAATCCTTGAGTTGAGCCTTTTAGACATAGGGCCTCCATTCCCTAGTCGCTTTTTACCAACATTAGGGCTCCAATCCTTGAGTTGAGCCTTTTAGACATAGGGCCTCCATTCCCTAGTCGCTTTTTACCAACATTAGGGCTCCAATCCTTGAGTTGAGCCTTTTAGACATAGGGCCTCCATTCCCTAGTCGCTTTTTACCAACATTAGGGCTCCAATCCTTGAGTTGAGCCTTTTAGACATAGGGCCTCCATTCCCTAGTCGCTTTTTACCAACATTAGGGCTCCAATCCTTGAGTTGAGCCTTTTAGACATAGGGCCTCCATTCCCTAGTCGCTTTTTACCAACATTAGGGCTCCAATCCTTGAGTTGAGCCTTTTAGACATAGGGCCTCCATTCCCTAGTCGCTTTTTACCAACATTAGGGCTCCAATCCTTGAGTTGAGCCTTTTAGACATAGGGCCTCCATTCCCTAGTCGCTTTTTACCAACATTAGGGCTCCAATCCTTGAGTTGAGCCTTTTAGACATAGGGCCTCCATTCCCTAGTCGCTTTTTACCAACATTAGGGCTCCAATCCTTGAGTTGAGCCTTTTAGACATAGGGCCTCCATTCCCTAGTCGCTTTTTACCAACATTAGGGCTCCAATCCTTGAGTTGAGCCTTTTAGACATAGGGCCTCCATTCCCTAGTCGCTTTTTACCAACATTAGGGCTCCAATCCTTGAGTTGAGCCTTTTAGACATAGGGCCTCCATTCCCTAGTCGCTTTTTACCAACATTAGGGCTCCAATCCTTGAGTTGAGCCTTTTAGACATAGGGCCTCCATTCCCTAGTCGCTTTTTACCAACATTAGGGCTCCAATCCTTGAGTTGAGCCTTTTAGACATAGGGCCTCCATTCCCTAGTCGCTTTTTACCAACATTAGGGCTCCAATCCTTGAGTTGAGCCTTTTAGACATAGGGCCTCCATTCCCTAGTCGCCTTTTGCCAACATTAGGGCTCCAATCCTTGAGTTGAGCCTTTTAGACATAGGGCCTCCATTCCCTAGTTGCCTTTTGCCAACATTATGGATCCAATCCCTAAGTTGTGCATTTTTTATACATAGGGCCTCCATTCCTTATTCGCCTTTTTCCAACATTAGGGCTCCAATCCCTGAGTTGTGCCTTTTTTAAACATCGGGCCTTCATTCCCTCGTCGCCTTTTGCTACCATTAGGGCTCCAATCCCTGAGTTGTGCCTTTTTAGATATAGGGCCTCCATTCCCTAGTCGCCTTTTTGCCAACATTAGGGCTCCAATCCCTGAGTTGTGCTTTTTAGACATAGGGCCTCTATTCCCTAGTCACCCTTTGCCAACATTAGGGCTCCAATCCCTGAGTTGAGCTTTTACCTTTTGCCAACATTAGGGCTCCAATCCCTGACTTGTGCCTTTTAAACATAGGGCCTTCATTTCCTAGTCACCCTTTGCCAATATTAGGGTTCCAATCCCTGGGTTGAGCTTTTACCTTTTGCCAATATTAGGCATCCAATCCCTGAGTTGTGCCTTTTAGACATAGGGCCTCCATTCCCTAGTCACCCTTTGCTGACATTAGGGTTCCAATACCTGAGTTGAGCTTTTTACCTTTCACCAACATTAGGGTTCCAATTCTTGAGTTGTGCCTTTTTAGACATAAGACCTCCATTCCATAGTCGCCTTTTTGCCAACATTAGGGCTCCAATCCTTGAGTTGACATTTTAGATATAGGGCTCCACTCCCTAATTTGTTCTCTCCTAGACAAACACAATTCTTATTTTAAAAAAAAAAGAATAAGTTCAGACTTTTGTCACAAATAAATCACGAAATTTTCCTAGTAAAAACTGGGGCAGAAAATTTCGTTCGTTTGTTTGTTTTGATGTCCGGATAGGTTTTATCTCAAGGCGAAGGATTTGAGATGACCAAAAGAATGAGTCTTAATCCAAAATAAAGAAAAAGAAGAAAAAGAACAAAAAAAAAGTAGTGAACTCAAAGTGCTGAAGTGGAGAAGGACGCGGACTGCACAAGATATGATTGAAGTCACAAGCTTCGCATGTCCAACCTTGATTCAAAGCTGAAGAAAGAACCAGCATCTACAGCTGGCGAGCATCAAGATTCAGATCGGAGTCCACATCAAGAACCAACTAAGGCTCAAGATCAAGCTTCAAAAGATTTATAGATAGGAATCTTGTAACTCGTAGTTGATAGGCATAGCTAGCTTAGCTTTGATTTTCCTTTTTGGTGTAATAAGGAGGTCAGCAAGCAGTAGCAGCAGCATCAGCAGTGAAATCACAGCTCCTGGTAGCCCCAGCTACCGAAACTTCCAAAACTACACTGACTTGATTCCTTTATAGCCAAGAATATGTAGGCAACCTCTAAAGCAAGGTTCGGTCAGACTCGTTTCAAAAATACTTCTCATGAAGTGCCAAACGGGCAAAAATCCCTCATAATTGCTCATTTTATCATTGCCCGAAAACCCTTCGTGTCTCCGAGCAAAGAGGGACATCTGTGAGCACGTGATTTTTGCCTCGCATGAATTTCTCCTACAGAATTCCTAAAATTAAAATTTTTCCATTAATTATTTGATATTTTTTAGGAATTATTGCATGATTAATTAATTATTTGTTTGCATTTTTGTGTGCATATTTAATTTATGTAATTCATGAAAAAATATTACAAATATTGTTACATTTGTATTTAGGGCCTTATTTTATATTTTTGGGTTTATTAGTTAATTAATGTTACAAAAATGAAAGAAAATAACAAAACTAGCTCTTTTGCATTTTTACTTTTAAATTTTCAAAAATTATAGTTTTCTTTTTAATTTAGGACTTAATTAATTTTTGACAAGCAATTAGTTTTAGAATTAAATTAGTTATTTTTTATTGTTATTTGTAATTAACAAATTTGGAAAAAATGAGAAAAAAAAGAGAAAGGAAGAAAAGGATTTGTTAATAAAGAGAAAATCAATTTGGGCCAATACCCAATTAAAATACTTGGTCCAAAATTCCCCAAAACCCATCCAAACCACCTAACCCGGCCCAAGATAACCCCTGAAATGGTCCAGATCATTTCCCATCTAAACGACCTCGTTTTGAGTTAAATTGAATCAGGACTGCCGAGGTTTTCTTAATCCAACGGTCTGGAAGCTAGGGTCGTTTGACATATATATGTCTGAATGAGACCCCATACCCCCCTTAGCTTCGTCTCTCCCAATTCCCCATTCAGAGACGCCCCTCCAAAAACCCTAGCCACCCTTGTCTCCACCACCCAGGACCAGGGCGGCGCGACCTTAAACCACCCCCATTCAACCCTAAATTAACACCAAATCATCTCCCAACTCCCTCTTTCCGAATCCCTGATCACCTTCCCTCGAATCCCTTTGAAACCCCTCGAATTTCAAATCAAAGAGTAGAACCCTGGCGCTGCCCTAACATTCTCTGGTAGCGGAGCCACCACCAAACTCCACCAAAATCACACCCCTGAACCCCCACCACCTCCTCTCCACCAATTTCACTCCTTTTCCGTCGAACCCTCCTCAAACGGTTCGAATTTTAAATCAGAAAAAAGCCCTAATTCCACAATTTCAAATTCCACATGCCTGTTGAGATTTTGAGACTGTACTGGACCTTATGCATGTGTTTTCATATGAAAACACAAGTTTAAAGTCTACTTTGGTCAAAAATCAAAGGATCATTCAAAGTTTGTCCTGAGCTATTTAGGTATTTATTTTCTATTTATTTTCTTTCTTTTCTTTTGTTAATTTTCCCTTTCTTTGTTCTTTCATTTGTACCTCTTAATGTCATTTGTTTCTACCCTTTCTTGGACTTTTTGTTTGACCAGTTTTTCATAGTGTCCTTTACATGCATGATTAATTTTAAGAAGCTTTTATTTTTAATTAGTTAGTACAAATAGGCTGTTAATTAAGTTTAGTTACAATTTATTAACTCTAGTTCATTATTTCAATATTAAAATTATCTGAAGTATTGTCGACGCCCCCTTTTTCTCGTGAAATCGGGTTTAAGACATTTGGGCAGTCAACTCTATTCCCTTTTGGGATTTGGGTTTTTGGAATTGAAGAGTCGCCACCTAATAATTAAGTGCATTCGGACACTAAGGGTTTTGAGTTGAAAAATCGGAGTTCGGGTTAGGGCTAGAAATTATCTCGAGGGGAAGGTGTTAGACACCCCTCAAGATCCACTAGTGTGATTCCCGGCCATGTTATATTGTGACTTTAAAAGCAAACAATCAAGTAGGCAAGCAAGAATTACAAAAACAAGAGTTTTTTTTCCACATAATAGTTGCAAGAGATTAAAGAAGTTCAAGAAGCTGAAATTTGAGAGAAGAAACAATTTTAAAAAGAAAAAAAAAGCTGAAGTTTACGAAATGCGGTTGAAATTCTGAAATAAAATGACTAAATAAGGGAATGGGTCCTAAGTTTATACATAATATGGATCACCCCACACAACACCCGGTAACCATTTATACACGTGGTGTCATCGCTTGGTCATCATATCCATATCTACCCTTTCCCACCCCGTTAAGGTATTAAACACAGAATGGTCTCGTTTTGCTTATTGCATGCTATTACCCATCCCATCCTATCTATCCCAGAGGCACTTAGGACTACTAGTCCTAAAAGGTGGGATATTAGGCTGATTGGTTTCAAAGGATAAAAATCTAAGGCGACATACAAAAAAACACATACTGCATGTTGGGGGAAGCATGTAAACATATAAACGCTCATGTATACCTCCCCAAAAAAAACACATAAGTAGCATGACTTAAACATAATTAAGGTCTCAAAAGATAAGGACTTTTATAGAAGTTAAACTTGGTTTTGAAAAATAAAGTAGTAACAGTAATAGCATGATTCTGTGCAAAGATGAGCAACCCAGTGATTTGAGAACATAAAAATCAGAAGCTCAGTAAAAGTAAATAGGTGCATCATTTCAAAATCTTTTTCAGTAGAGTTTTTTAAGAAAAGCTGAGTGAACTTCAAAGAATCAAGACAAGAATAGGAATGGCAAAGTTGAAATTAAAGAAGTTGGTTGGTCTTAAATTAATAGAAAATACAATTTATCGGGCCTAAAGTTTGCCTAGGCGTCGTTGTATAGTATCTGATTTTTTTTTAAAAAGATGGACGTGCATATTTTGATTCTGATTTATAAAGGTACGTGTGATAAGGTATTTGCAGAAAATGTTTCAAACCGCTTAGCCATAGTTTAACAAAGTTATTAGACAAACATGAATTAACTACTGCAAGTCGAACGAGTGACAAGTCCTAAGGGCAGGATATCTAATGCACATAAAGGTTCCTAAAACATGATTTCTAGCATGCCAATGCAGTAATGACAAGTTATTTGGTTGGTTGCTAATTGCTTGCTGGTTATTAACTGATCGTGGTTACGAGGTGAGCATAATGTCAAGCTGAAAGTAAAGAACCTAAAGCAGGATCTCTAATGAATGAGATGGACGTCCTATGCAAGTTGTCTATTGTGCAGATAAATAAATAAAACCCTATAAGCATGTTTTCTACCCATTATTTATACTAAGCATGCATAACCCTCCCCTATATTCACTATTCACCCCAATCGTTTGTTTACAAATTATTACAAACCAATAGTACCTGAATTACAACAATAAAGAACAGAAAAAATAAGAAGCTATTCTATAGGGAGCCTTTAATCAGGCCCAATCTTTCAATCTCAACCCCTTCGAGTTTATAGCCTTTGCCATGGTCTAGGTGCGGCAAATCTCCCTAGGGCCCCATTGGGTCCCTGGCCAATACCAGTACCTAGATACTTAAGAGAATGCAAAACAAGCGCAGTGTGGAATAGCAGCCTTGTGTGTCAAAGTTCAATGAGTACTTAGAGGTACTCAAAGCAATGCTCACACGAAGGGGGCAGAACCTATTCTCTAAGAGTTGTGTGAAGTGTAGGAAGAAGTATTTTAAAGAAGAGTTTTAGAAAACAAGGGATTTGTTTGGAAATAAACAAAAGAAACAATAGTTTAATAGTAGTTTAAAAGCATAGGATTGCATACAAGGATCATGGGGGAAAGAGAGCAAATAGATCACACAACGTTAAAGATTTTAATGAGTACACAGAATCAGAATATTCAGGGGACGAAGAATTGGCCAGGCTTAACATGATTCTTAGACAACAACAGGGGAACAATCATGACATTTAAGATAAAAAACAATTAGAAACATGTGAACCAAGAAAGACATACAGAGTGCCAAAGATCATGGGAACTGGGAAGGGGTAAATTTAGGCATGCTAATGTACAGCAATAGGATTCAGAAAAGTTTGGGATAGGCAATATCATGTTACAGACTTAGCATGTAGATCAAAATACATGGTGAAGTATTAAAGAAAAGCATCAATTACACATTGAACAGGAGAAGCATAAGTAGAAGACAATCAGAAAGATAATGAACTGAAACAAAAGTAAACACATTGGTTGGAGGCTTAAAGATTAATTAGGACATACCAGTGAAAAGGCAAGAGCAGGGTGCAAAGACAAAGTAGTAACACTATATTAGCCTTGGCTTTTAGCCGGCTAATAATAAGCAAGAGCAAAGAACAGCAAAAGCAAGAGAAAGAGCACAAGAGAATGCAGAATTGAGAGTATTTTGTGGTGTGTGTGTTCAGAAGACTGTCGTGTGTTTTCTTTGAAAGACTTAGGGTATTTATAGTTGAAAGTAGGTGGTAAAATAAGGTAAAAATCACAGAAGTATGTTAATTTAAGAACTCGGAATCAATTAATTAAAGAATCAAGGAAGTACTCCCATTAATTAAGGGAATTAAAATCAAACGAAAAGATTCAGCACCATATAAGGCAAGTAGAAAAATCAGTGTAGGATTAAATAAGGAAGGAGTCAAGGTTCAATATTGCAATATAGTAGCCAATTAAAACCAAATTCAGGAAAATCCCAATTAAGGAAAGGCTAGGTAGAATAGAGTACTATATCAAATAAGGTAACAAAAATCAATTAATTTAAACACGCGAGTAGAATGCTAGGGTTTTGAAAGAGAGTTTTTAAATTACCAATCAATCAAGGAAAATCAGAACCAATCATGCGAAGTCATGATTTTGCATTCTAAGCATATAAATAGAGGTGAATGAATAAGAGTAGCAAAGAAAATTAGCCATATAGACAGAAGGGGAACAAGAGATGAGTAAACACAACCATCCAGATATAGTGAACGTAGGTTAAGACTCAGCAGGACACATTCGAAGCATGGTGACCACGAAACATTAACAAGGATCAAATAAATAGGCTAGTGGACAGAACCAAAGCAAGGAAAATTAGGTTAGCACACACAATCAAACGAAGAAACGTGTTAACACATAGAGATAAGGCAAAGAAAATTAGACTGACACACATAATCGAAGAAAAGAAACATGCATCAAATGAAGAAACATTTTATAGAAATTAGGATTTTTAGCAGAGTCAAGCTAAAAAACAGTAAGAGCATAAAATCGGTCAAAAATAAACAAGGAAAAGGTTTTAATCATAAAGAAAATTGGTCAAAAAATGTGTAAAAGATATCCAAGAAACCGTAGTTTTTCAAAGAGAGTAAAAATGGTTCAAAGTGGAGAATCTTTCAGAAGAAGCTCGAGAATAAGCAGAACATAAAGGAAAACACGAAAATAGCATGAAAATAACATCGTTTTGAGAGATTCAGGAGAGAGTTAGGATTTCACAAGGGAAACCCTAATAGGAGTTGAGAGAACCTGTTGAGACTCCACAGATCGTGACATATAGGGTGTAATTTCACCTGAAATCACCGCAGAGAACTCATAGGTAGCAGAACCAGGAACCCTAGGTCTCAATCGACATGGCCCATAAACCTAGAAATGTTGAACATGACGATGAGAGGCGCATCAGAGCCTTGGGGCTGAAAGGAGGTGGCCGGAAACAAACCAGACGGAACTTTTAGGGACTGATTTGCATGGTGGAGGATTCTGGGGCCTCAAAAATAGAGGGAATTGATGAGTTAGGGTTTCATGGCGGCTGATGGTCGAAAGGGGTGTGATTGGGGGTGGCCGGAGAGACGGTGGAGATCATCGGAGAAGAAAGAACCAGAAGGTTCTAGAGAGAATGAGAAGAAGAGACGAGATAGAGAGAGAGAGACACAGTCTCGAAGAAATGAGGGGTCTGGGGGGTGGGGGATAATTGAATTTAATTTAGGGAAATAAATCTGGGTAGTTGATCTCATTTGATCAACGGCTCAGATTAAATCGGGGTTGGACCGGGTTAGATTAGGGATTGGGCTGGGTTAGTTTAATTGGGATATTGGGCCATTTAAAATCTGATAGGGGGTATGACCAAATTGGCTAAAATCGGAAAAACAAAGGGCTAGTTGTTAAATAGCTAATTTTTCCTCTTTTATTATTTTATAAAATAGTAAAAAATAATTTTAAAACAAATTAAAGGTAGTAGACTAGTTAATAACATATAAATGTTAATAAAAAATACAAAATAATTTTATAATTACAAAATGCTGTTAATTGTAAAATAGGCTATAATTACAATTATATTCAATTTAGCTTAAAAAATAACAAATAAATTTATAAAAATATGCAAAAATTACCTTTATTATATCTTGGTATAAATATGAGAATGAAATAAATTATTCACCAAAAATGCTAGTTTGGGAATAATTATTGAATTTTATAGTATTAAAACAGATAATAAATTGATTTTAAAATCTTTAAAAATAAAGAAAAAATACCAAAACTCTTGGACATGCTTATATATGCATGTTCATGCTTTTTTGAGAATATTTTGCATATAAAAATATGTAGGGAAAAATTGAGTATCAACAAGTATTCTTCTTTGTTTATCCTCAAATAGTCTGTTTGTACTTGGGCTGAGGAGCGGTTCATATTTAGGCTCAGGCTGATGATTTGGGCTGGACATCTGAATGGGTAAGCCCAGGGTCGACTCGACCCATAACCCATCTGAGGTTCAGGGGTAAAAAATAGGGTGAATAGGGGGTAATATGGGTAATTTAAGTTAGGGAATCTTGCAGTAATAGATTAGGAAGCCCCTAGAAGCTTCTATTGTGGGGTTCTGATTTCAATTTCAAGCTTTTAGGTAGTATAACTTGGAAAGCATGTCAGAAAATTAGGGATTAAATAGTAAAAAGGAAAAGCTAAAAGGACTAAGGTGAAATAACTAAGCCTTGAGGGCTGCCCTAGTAACTTGCCTATAAAGGCATAGTTACTTGCAGCTGAATTCAGATTTGGAAGAACTAAAAAAGGGGGCAGAGAAATATAGTCAACTGAGAAACTTCAAAAGTTACGGTTCTATTAAAAAAGGGGTCCCTGCAATTCCTGAGATACTTTTCTGAAATCATTCATGAGCAGCTGAAGTCTAAAATGATTTGAATTTGTGTGGTATTTAAGTGTGTTGGGCCTTTTGGTTGGGATTTTTAATTGATGGGTTTCGTTTGACACTTCTGCTGATTTGAAATTGCTTCGAAGATGGTTTCCTTTGTTTATTTCTGGGCTAAAACATTACTGTTGGTTCTTGTCTTTGCTACTACTGTTTATTGACATCATCTCTTCTTATTCATTTATTTCTGTTCCAGGTACACATTTATGAACTTTAAACCATGCATGAAGTTTGATTTGCTGAATGAAATGAAAGGGCTTCAACATGTCTTGTTTTTCTTTATCTTAATGCCATTGTTTCCATATCCTATTTTTATTTTTGTTTAGTATACTGAATTTTTATCATGATGGTTGTAATGGATAGGCCTCTGGCATGAAATTGAGTGTAATATTTCTTACTTAATTAGTTGTGAGATTTAGAGTTTTATTATATTGTTCAAATTGGACTGGAAAGGATAATCGGGGGATGGTATCAATTAAATAGTCCTGTATTTTGTTTATGAGGTCTACTGTACCTGGTCTCTCACTGCTTTCTTATTAGGTTTTATCTCAAATCAGTTTGCAGGTTTAAATGTATAGGCTGTTTGTGTGAGAGTAACAATTGGTAACTGCAGTTTGTAAAGTTCAATTAAATGGTGTTTTATTTGATCATTTCAGGTGATAGGTTTTCTGATTATAGAGGTTTACCTTTGGGATTATGGCTTTACAATAGCCAATCAGTCCTAAGTATTCTTGCTTGAACCATTTAGGAGTTGTCCCCTGAGTTGGGGAATTTAGATTTGTTTTCTGAAGAATAGATCAATAGCGTGCAATTTATTTAACAGTCATAACTCATAATTTGCTCATGTATTTGTCATTAAAAAGTGAAGTTTAAAAGAGTTTGGCCTATGAATTGAATCAATGTTAATGTATGTCAAATGTTTTAAATTAGAGAACCAAGTTTTAAATCTCACGTCCATGCTTCAGTACTGATTATGTCTGCATTACTACGTGGGTTATTTGGACCATAAGGACTGGGCCTAACGTTGGCCCAGTTATATAATAACAAGCACAAAGTTATCAGCCCATTGAATCGATTTATTTTGTTAAGTTTTGGGCCTGTAGGGACTTGATCTTGAGTCCCAGCTTCAGTTTGGCTTCTGAATTGGGCTCATCTTGGGCCCAAACTTTGGACAACTTTATGAACAGAACTGGAAGCGTTTTCCTTTCCCCTGGGCTAGTTTCTCGTCAATTTTCCTTCATTTTGGCTCGGCTGGTTTCGAGCCCAGCGTGTTGGTAGTCCTGGTTCACTTTTGGATTTAATGGTTTTAAAATTGAATTGTAGACCTTGGGCCTTTCAAGTTAAGTGGCAGACTCGAACTAAGGGCTTCTTCAATTATGGAGATCGACCTTGTTTGAGTTTGGACTTGATCTTAGGGCCCAAATTTTCTTGAATATTTTGAGTTAGTTGATTCGTAATATTTATTAATTAAGTTTTTTTTTAGAATAGAGACGAACCTTAATAGATAATAATAGTTCATCTTTAGGACATCCTTCTAAAATGGAATCGAGGCGCGCCACGCCAAATAAAATTCACAAATTGCGTGGCCCTTTTTAATTATATCTTTAAAATCCTTTGAACTCGGGACGTGCCATTTAGCGAATTTTCATGGCCTCCCGCAAAGTTAACAACGCGTTAGTTTCTTTAAGCGTGTCTTTTAATAATATTACCTTCTTAAACTCGAGTGTGTATTTCATGTGACCCAAATCCAAATCCTAAAACGTTGAATAAAATGTAATTCGGATTGCGGGTGCATTTCATGTGATGCGATCTAAAGACACGTTTTAAACGACGTTCAATCTTCCTTAAAAATTAATTAAAAGCGGTAAATAATTTAAAATTACACTATAGTTTGAACATATATTAAAATCAGGTAATAGGCTAATTATGACAGTTTAAGCGACTGTCACGACCCAAAATCCACTAAGGGTCGTGGTGGCCCGGACACCGCTGTTAGGCAAGCCAAATTAATCAATCGATTAACTTCTCTTTTTAATACCTTTGAATTCTAAGACTTTTCCTTCAATTTTTCATAAATAAAAAGATCACTACTTAAATTCAAATTAAATAATAAACTATCAGAACAAATCTTTCGAAAACCATCCCAGAACCCGGTGTCACAAGTGCATGAGCATCTACTGATAAGGAAAAATAAAATACAATATCCATCTGAAATACAATGGACAGGAAATAAATACAATATGCTGAAAGGGACTATACAAGCTGCAAATCGTCTCTACTAATGCAACTCACCTAGTCCCAGAATCATTCGCACTGCTACGCCTAGTAGGCTGCTAGAGATACATATACCAGTGCAATAAAAATGCACAGAAGTGTAGTATGAGTACGTAAGCCACGTGTACTCAATGAGTATCCCGCCTAATCTCGAAGAAGTAGAGACGAGATGGTCAACTTCGACTCTTACTTGAGGTCAACTAACAATATACTAAAATGTGAGGAAATCATGGATTTATGCAGTAATTCTAATTCACGAAGCTAGAAAAATAGGTAAACACCTTCAACAAATAATCAAGGGCTTTCAAGGTTCATTCTTTATTATCTTATCAATTTATATCAAGTCACGAAGGGCGAATTTCACGTTTAAAAATCCTCAAGCGACAAATAACATGAGAAAATCACACCGAGGTGATGGCCCGATCCAATAGAAATGTAAACTGTGCACTGCCGAGGGTCGAACGACACGAACCATAGATGCATCTATTACCCTGCTCGCGAATCATCCATGCAACACGGTCAACAAAAAATAAACAATCACCCTGCTCGCGAATCATCCATGTGACGCAGGTACACATAAGATACACAATCACCCTGCTCGCGAATCATACATGCGACGTAGGTACACATAATATACATGCTCAAATATCCAGTTAGAATTTTATCGAGAAATAATTATCCAAATAAAACCAATTCTCCTTTAACCATTTTTAGGAAACGAAGTTTAATCCTTTTAGTAATCCCCTTACTAAATCAATGTGATTTAAGCAATTCAAGCTATCGATGGGTTCATAAATAATTAAAGTATAACATGTTTTTGGCTCCTAACTACCCGGACAATAGCATAATAGTAGCTACGCACGGACTCTCGTAACCTCGTGCGTACGTAGCTCCCACAAATAGGAGCACATAATCAATTATTTCACCTATGGGGGCAATTCCCTCTTAAAAGGTTAGAAAGGAGACTTAACTCGCTCCGAAGATCCATAACCAGCATTCTACATTCCTCCGAAGACTTGCACCAACGCACAATGCTCCTAAACGAGCCAATGATTACGCAAATCCATTAATATATGCTCAGTTATTCATTACAATCTAATTTATAGAAATTCCTAACCCCGATCGAAAAGTTGACAAAAATTCCCTTGGGCCCACGTGCCCGGAATCTGAAATTTTTCGAAGATAAAGATTACCCATGACCTTAGGAACCCAAATATTTACTTTTCACATATTTCCATACCCAAAATCGTGGCTAAATTCCAAGAAGATAATTTTCTAGGTCTTCCCTCAAACCCCAAGTTTTTCTACAATTTTTCATGCCCAAATCTGAGTATAAACCTGGTATTTAACTCAAAGCTAGCATAAATTACTTACCTCATGACTAGTGACGAAAATGGCACCTCAAAGCTTATCCCCATCGACTCTAATAGAAGAAAAATGGGGTTGAAATGAACTCAACCCCGAGTTTTAAAGACCTCACTGCTCCAATCATTTCCGCACCTGCGGACCCTGGACCGCTTCTGCGGTTCCACAGGTGCGGTCACCAGGCCGCTTCTGCGATCCACCCTGGCCACCCTAGCTTCCGCTTCTGCGCTTCTTTTTCCGCATGTGCGGTCCCGCATCTGCGGCTCCCTGACCGCATCTGTGGTCCCAGCTCCCCTCACCAAAATTCGCATCTGGGCTCTTCTTGGCCACTTCTGTGGCTCCGCACCTACGGCCAAAACTTTGCAGGTGCGGAAATACCAGATACCAGCTGCTTCAGCTTTTCTTCAACTCCAAAATCGATCCGTTAACCACCCGGAATCCACTCGAGGCCCTCGGGACCTCAACCAAACCTACCAACCAATCCCAAAATACGTTACGGACTTGCTCGAGGCCCAAAATCACATCAAACAATGCTAAAATCATGAATTTCACCCTAATTCAAGCTTTATGAACTTTGAACTTTCCAACTTCTACTTCTGATGTTTAAGCCTATAAAATCATGTCCGATTGACCTCAAATTTTGCACACAAGTCATATTTAACATTACGGACCTACTCCAACTTCCGGAATCAGATTCCGGCCCCGATATCAAAAAGTCCACTTCCGATCAAACTTCTCAAAAACCTTCAAATTTCTATCTTTAGCCAAATGGCTTCAAAATGACCTACGAACCTCCGAATTCACTTCCGATCTTGCTCCCAACTCCAGAATCACCATACGAAGCTACTCCCAGTCTCGGAATTCCAAACAGACATTGATAACACTGAAATGCACTTCAAGCCAAACTTATGAAATTCCTTCTAAAATTCTAATTTCCACAATAGGTGCCAAAACGCTCCCGGGTTATCCGAAACCCGAACCGGGCATACGCCCAATCCCGAAATCATCATACAAACCTACTGGAACTTTTAGATCCTGATTCCGAGGTCATTTACTCAAAATTTCAATCCTAGTTGATTCCTTCAACTTTAAGCTTCTGAAATGAGAATTCTCTTCCCAAATTAACTCTGACCTTCCCTAAATTCAATTCCGACCACGCGTACAAGTCATAACACCTGAAATAAAGCTGCTCATGGCCTCAGACTGTTGAACGACGCTCTAGGGCTCAAAACGACCGATCGGGTCATTACATTCTCTCTCACTTAAACATATGTTCATCCTCGAACGTGCTGAGAACTGTACTGAAGTAGTCTAAAATCACTACTTAGCACCTCATGCAGCTTCCCGTGCTACCATAAATTCTAAATGTATTCCCTTTTATTCAAGCAAATCATCCTTAGAGCCCATTGCCAGAATCCGGAATTCCATACCAGACTGTTTCCGACATACGATCACCATACCAATCACTACACGCTATACTCAAACATGACTGCATAACTTTGCTGGATTCTTACTTTGCCACACTTAATCCACAAGACCACAATAATATTTTCTGATCAACTTAGCCAAAATTCAATAAATCAGATGCTCCTATTGTACCTCATTACTCACATAAGTCTTACTCTAACTCTTACAATACCGCCACGACGGATGAGATGTGCAGAAATTCATAACCAGCTGCCGAGTCAACAAATCATTCGGTCTATAGCCCTGACAGAACCATCACTTCATTCAGGACCAAATAACGGTCTTATCTCTATAATTTACTTCATATACTCAGATTGCACTGATCCTATATCCAAAAATCCTGCCTCACCCAGTATGAACTGCTCAGGCAATAAGCCATCCCAGACATAACCCAAAGTCTCATATGATGCCACAATGTGCCAATAGGCTACCAATTCG
Source organism: Nicotiana glauca (assembly GCA_026770625.1). Taxonomy (NCBI): domain Eukaryota; kingdom Viridiplantae; phylum Streptophyta; class Magnoliopsida; order Solanales; family Solanaceae; genus Nicotiana; species Nicotiana glauca. Next base: position 66,748 of record MU742273.1, read on the forward strand.
AACACGATACAATGAAAACAGACTCTGGAAAGGAAATCCAATTACCCCGCTCGCGAATCATACATGCAAGGAGGTCAACATACTAAACAGACATCCTGCTCGCGAATCATACATGCGACACGGGCACACAGCTAATATGAGCTTTCCTTGGAAAAATAGGAAACAATACAGATCAAACAGACATAGGGAACTGTACTCAATATCACATTGTTTCGGCATGCAACCTAATCCAAATAACATACCCATGGCGGCGTGCCACCCAATCCACATAACATGCCCATGGCAGCGTGCCACCCAATCCACATATAGAGCTCACATAAGGAGATATATTAAAACAAAATATCGAATATCATTCATAAACACGCTAAGTGCATAATACCATCCTTGAGGGGACATGTCGCGCTGTAACCTACGAAACTCAGGCACAACTGAGGTGTGATATACGATCTGAATCTCAATAGCCACCATGCTCATATAACCTCACCTCTATGAGAAACCTCAACACATAAGAAATTTACCAAGCCGTCTCACAACTCGCACGGTGCAATACATCATTACATGAAATAGCTGGCGACGTAATAACACCCTGACTACCCTTCCATAAGGAGCGCATCGCTGAAATGAACGCATCTGACCTGATATAGAGCCCATATTCATTTTAAATCCATCCACAGACCCCAAGTCGATCCTGATCGTACCAAGATAGGCCAATAACCTTTCAAAGGTCCAAAATAACTTCCATTTTCTCATAACACATGAGAACAACCGTCACAATCGGAGTAATCCTCCACAGTCCACAACACCATAAACTTAGTACCTTCCAGGCATATATTCTCAACTTATTGATAACATCACAAATCTTCATATTTGGTCTAAATCTTTAACCGGTCAAGTGATTGTATGCCATACTTATACCATCTTTCTGTGGGACACGCTCCCACAACCTATCATAACAGATAATAGGTCCGCACTAGCGTTGAAAAGCGATTAAGAATCCTTAACCAGGATGCAAAGCCTCTTTCACAACACATCGATCTCAGGTGACGCTGAATACAATAAAAATTTACTTTAACATTCCACCCTTTTCTTGCTCATCCAAGCTCGTGGCATCCTTACCAGCACCAAACTGCAACCTCGATCCTCACTTCAAATTTCCATGCTGCTCACTACACCCAACGTGCCAACATACGATAGAACAAGATCCTCATCGTAACTCCGAAACCCTTAATATTTTAACACTTCATCACATAAGAACTTTTCACTTAACTCATTTTAGGAGAATCATAGCAACACACAGGTAAATTCCCATAACCGTAGGATATGCAAATCTCTAAGTAGTGGTCCAAGCCACCATGCCCTTCCGGAATCCTCTTCCACTTAACAAGCCATAATAGAAGAATACTTCCGAATAACATCAATTACGGCGGCCGATAAGCCTCACACGCACAGCCACAAATCATACACATAACTTGATCACGCGAAATGAATTGATCAGTGGCCCCAATATGCCAATTCAACTATGGCTAGTCAATCTACCTTCTTCTAATTTATCCTTGCTTGCTTTAGAAATGATACTAACTCCATTCAACACATAACATACTCCATCTACACTCACCCCGAGTGACCTTGAATCACGAGACCATGTTGTCTCAAATTCCACGAACCATTTCATACCTCCCAATTGCTACATCACAAGCCAAAATATTCCGAAACATTTTGTGCCTTTTCCCATAAACTATTTTCCAAGCTTGGTTCTTAGTCGTATCCATAGGCTCGAAATCGATAGGCATCTCACTTTAACTCCTGAATTCACTAGGACCATCACTGAGAGCCACCCATTCTGACTAGGTCCCGAATATAATCCACCCCATAAATCTTATAACACACTAATACCCTCTCGATGAAGCACCCGTCGAAACCACTTCCTCTGAAACCTGCATCTATACAAGGCATAAATCCTGAATCTTTTCCCAAGTTCGGACATGAGCCAACAAGGCCAACCATAGCATGCCCCCAACAATTCATCTACTCATTTGACCACTTATGGTATTTTCCCATAGCTAGAATAACCCATCAATATGCTAATAACCAGAAACCTCACGAGCAGTTAACTCTGTAACCCCATCATAAGCGGTGGGACTCTCTCACTTAGCTTGAAGCCATCATACCACAAATCATGAATTCACCCGTCCTCTTTATCTCTTATTGACATAACCTCGTGCAATCAACCGCCAAAGCTCTCGAAATCTTTCTGTAAAACCCCTTTTTATATTTTGACGCATCAACATATTTGCACAACCGATTCCTTTACTATATAACCGATAGGATTCTTCGTAGAAGCCTTTCCACCCACGCGACCGCTAACCTGCTCACAGGAATAACCCACTTGTAGAATTCACTTCCCGGCATCTTCCAATGCTGCTGCATGGGGTATAATCACTACGACATCAATAACCCATCCTGAGTCTGAGCTCACTCTCCAGCTGCACAAGTCCATTCAACCCTCGTAGACATTAATTAAATGTGCGGCAACACCTTTCCAATTCTGAGTTATGCTGCATCCTTCTTCATTTCAAGCAGCTCCTTTCTGTCATACCAAATCTCCTACTGCACAACAACCCATGCTTCGAATTAAACCCGCAGGCTTCAATTGCCCGTCGTTAAAATCCCAGATCATTCCAAACTCTCCTTAGGCACGCAGTCATCCTACTACCAAGCCCATATGCAACTTCGCCCCCCTCCCACTTCAGGAAAACTCGATTCTTCAATCAACCAATAGACTTGCGCTTCTTATACCTGACCTTCTAGAAGTTTTAAACACCGCCTGGCACTCCCCACATGTCTTTCCTCACACTTTGCTGCCTTAAATAAACTCTTTCTTCCTGGCACTGCCGACGGTCATCTTTATCGAACCGTGAATATTAGAAATTCTGATTTGATCCAAAACCACCGCACCTTGCGATATCTGACACTTGTATCCCCAATAGTATTTCACAATATCTTGCCATAAAGGCGAATTGTAGCAGATTATAACATCGACAAACTTAGTATGTTCCATTAGGGCCACGACACCCCATCATAGAAGAAAGCTCCACCATTCTTACAATTACCAAGTCTCATTACTTCCACCAGCCCACATCTAACCATCTTTAGTCCGACTGCTTTTCCCTTGCCCAGAATTAAATACTGAACCCCTTGATTACACACTGAGTAAACCTCCTTTCAAGTTATTCACTGCCCCGACGCGTGGGGAAACATCATACTATCACACCAATACTACAGAATAACCGCTCATAAGCATCGCCGCAACCTGTGCCTAGCCTCAAGGCTCTTAGAAGTTCTGTTACTGAGCTGAACACTAGAATATCCTTCCATAAGGGTCCAATCAATTATACCCGGTGAATCATCCCGCACCACATTTTTAGTGCCATTACAATCCTTCCATTTTCGATTTATAAAAAGCGCTTTGTGTTGCTTAAGATGGACTAGGAATGGACAAGGGCATAAGCCTCACAGGAATCAAATCGCACGAGAAGGAATCAAGAAGGGAAGTACTACTAACAGTCCTGCTGCCTCCCGAGGATAAGCACAGACGTCTCCGTATCGATCTGCGAGACTCTACTAGACTTGCTCATGACTCGTGAGACCAACGGAAACCTAGTGCTCTGATACCATGTTGTCACGACCCAAAATCCACTAAGGGTCGTAGTGGAGTCGGAAACCGCTGTCAGGCAAGCCAACTTAATCAATCGATTAACTTCTCTTTTTGATACCTTTGAAATCTAGGACTTTTCCTTCCATTTTTCATAAATAAAAAGATCACCACTTAAATTCAAATTAAATAATAAACAATTAGTACAAATCTTTCGAAAACCATCCCAGAGCCGGGTGTCATAAGTGCATTAGCATCTACTGATAAGGAAAAATAAAATACATCATCCGTTCGAAATACAATGGACAGGAAATAAATACAATATGCTGAAAGTGACTATACTAGTTGCGGGTCGCCTCGAATAATGCAACTCACCTAGTCCCAGAATCATCCGCGCTGCAACAACTAGTAGGCTGCTAGAGATACATATACCTATGCAACAAATATGCACAGAAGTGTAGTATGAGTACGTAAACCACTTATACTCAATGAGTATCCCGCCTAATCTCGAAGAAGTAGAGACGAGATGGTCAACTTCGACTCTTACTAGAGGTTAACTAAGAATATACTAAAATGTGAGGAAATCATGGATTTATGCAGTAATTCTAATTCACGAAGCTGGAAAAATAGGTAAACACCTTCAACAAATAATTTAAGGGCTTTCAAGGTTCATTATTTATTATCTTATCAATTTATATCAAGTCACGAAGGGCGAATTTTACGTATAAAAATCCTCAAGTGACAAATAACATGCGCAAATCACATCGAGGTGATAACCCGATCCAACAGAAATGTAAATTGTGCATTGCCGAGGGTCGAACGGCACGAACCATAGATGCATCTATTACCCTGCTCGCGAATCATCCATGCGACGTGGTCAACATAAAATAAATAATCACCCTGCTCGCGAATCATCCATACGACGCAGGTACACATAAGATACACAATCACCCTGCCCGCGAATAATACATGCGACGCAGGTACACATAATATACATGCTCAAATATCTAATTAGAATTTTATCGGGGAATAATTATCCAAATAAAACCAATTCTCCTTTAACCATTTTTAATAAATGAAGTTTAATCCTTTTAGTAATCCCCTTACTAATTCAATGTGTTTTAAGCAATTCAAGCTATCGATGGGTTCATAAATAATTCAAGTATAACTTGCTTTTGGGTCCTAACTACCCGTACAATAGCATAATAGCAGTTACGCACTGACTCTCGTCACCTCGTGCGTACGTAGACCCTACAAATAGGAGCACATAATCAAGTATTTCACCTATGGGGACAATTCCCTCTTACAAGGTTGGAAGGAGACTCACATCGCTCCGAAGATCCATAACCAGCATTCTACATTCCTCCGTAGACTTGCACCAATGCACAATGCTCCAAAACTAGCCAATGATTACGCAAATTCATTAATATATGCTCAATTATTCATTACAATCAAATTTATAGCAATTCCTAGCCCCGATCGAAAAGTTGACAAAAATGCCCTTGGGCCCACGTGCCTGGAATCCGAAAGTTTTCGAAGATAAAGATTACCCATGAACTTAGGAACCCAAATATATACTTTTCACAAATTTCCATACCCAAAATCGTGGGTAAATTCCAAGAATATAATTTTCTAGGTCTTCCCTCAAACCCCAAGTTTTTCTACAATTTTTCATGCCCAAATCTATGTATAAACCTGGCATTTAACTCAAAGCTAGCATAAATTACTTACCTCATGACAAGTGACGAAAATGGCGCCTCAAAGCTGCTACCCATCGACTCTAATGGAAGAAAAATGGGGTTGAAATGAACTCAACCCCAAGTTTTAAAGACCTCACTGCTCCAATCATTTTCGCACCTGTGGACCCTGGACCGCTTCTGCGGTTTCGCAAGTGTGATCACCAAGACGCTTTTGCGATCCACCCTGGCCACCCCATCTTCCGCTTCTGCGCTTCCTTTTTCGCAGGTGCGGTCCCACATCTGCGGCTCCCTCACCGCATCTGCGGTCCCAGCTCCCCTCACTAAAATCCGCATCTGCGCTCTTCCTGGCCGCTTCTGCGGCTCTGCACCTGCGGCCAAAATTTAGCAGGTGCGAAAATACTAGACACCAGCTGCTTCAGCCTTTTTTCAACTCCAAAATCGATCCATTAACCACCTGAAATCCACCCGAGGCCCCCGGGACCTCAACTAAACCTACCAACCAATCTCAAAACACGTTACGGACTTGCTTGAGGCCCCTAATCACATCAAACAACGCTAAGTCCACGAATTTCACCCGATTCAAGCTTTATGAACTTTGAACTTTCAAACATCTACTTCCGATGTTTAAGCCTATCAAATCATGTCCGATTGACCTCAAATTTTGTACACAAGTCATATTTGATATTACAAACCTACACCAACTTCCGGAATCAGATTCCGACCCCGATTTCAAAAAGTCCACTTCCGATCAAACTTCTCAAAAACCTCCAAATTTCTATCTTTAGCCAAATGGCTTCAAAATGTCCTACGAACCTCCGAATTCACTTCTGATCGTGCTCCTAACTCCAGAATCACCATACGGAGCTACTCCCAATCTCAAAATTCCAAATGGACACCAATAAAACTTAAATGCACTTCAAGCCAAATTTATGAAATTCCTTCTAAAATGCTAACTTCCACAATAGGCGCCAAAATGCTCCTGGTTTATCCGAAACCCAAACCAGGCATACGCTCCAGTCCGAAATCATCATACGAACCTGTTAGAACTTTCAGATCCTAATTTCGAGGTCGTTTACTCAAAATTCCAATGCTAGTTGATTCCTTCAACTTTAAGCTTCCGAAATGAGAATTCTCTTCCCAAATTAACTCCGATCTTCCCGAAATTCAATTCCGACCACGCGTACAAGTCATAATACCTTAAATGAAGTTGCTCATGGCCTTAGACTACTGAACGACATGATAGGGCTCAAAACGATCGATCGGGTCGTTACAGCGTCTGTGCTATAATCACGGAATCCGAAGGTGCATAACACCTTCTCTCGGGTTAACAGAATTCCTTAGTCAGAATTTCTGGTTCGCAAACTTCATTTGAGAAGTTAAAAACTTCCTCAATTTGGGATTCAAGATAAATCGGTGACTTGGGGCACCAAATAAACTATACCAAGTGGCGACTCTAATCATTAAATAATCTCATTTCGAATAATGTCACTTAAAGTGGAAAAACTCTCGTATACACTATCCTTCGGGGTGGGTGTGTAAAAAAGGAGGTGTGACACAGACCACAAGGGCAGAGGTTTTCACATGATCGAGATAGAGGATGACTGGGACCCCAAGGGATCAATCGGTTAAATCACTGAAAGCGACGATCCATAGAAGCCAGTAGTTACCTTTAATCCGATTGTGGTCTAGATATAGTCTTCTGGCGACGCCGAGGTAAACATGTCCATGCCACTCAATTTTGAAGCACCATCCTCTGTAAAGATGCCAGCAACAATTGAGGTTGAGTTTATGTCACCAACAAATACACCTACGCCCTTTGAAGTTGCAGTCTTACCGCCTAAGGGGCTTGCTCCGATCGGAGTAAAGATAGCCACGCCAATTCTAGTGGCAATGTCGGAAGTAACACCATTCTACACAAAGGCTATACCTTGGTACTACACAACCGAAGAAGAAGAAAGGGGAAGGTCAAGTTCGGGAAAGCCGTTGCGGTGCAGGGTATGACAAGAACCTGTATGTTTTATACTCTAGAACACTTGGTTGAGTCAAGCAAGCAGGCCTCTGGTAGGCCAACCATCAATGAAACCGGGCCCGATGATGTCTGGAGAAAGATACAAGCAAAGGAATACTCAGTCATTGATCAACTAAACAAAACACTGGCACAGATTTCTATCCTTGCTTTGCTACAAAGTTCTGATGCACACAAGAATGCCTTGTTAAGAGTGTTGAGTGAAGCATATATACCAAGTAATATCATCGGTGGAGAGATGGAAAACATGGTAGGCCAGGCATTGGAAAGTTACAAAATCACTTTTCATGAAGATGAGCTACCACTAGAAGGGTTGAGTCACAATAAGACATTACACATCACCGTGTAATACGAAGATTATTTTATCACTAGGATCCTAATTGATAGAGGTCCATCCTCAACATTTGTCCGCTGGTAATGCTCAGGACATTGGGAAAGGGGCTGCATGAGATCAAGGACGGGGCCATCAATGTCAAAGCTTTCGATAGTTCCCGAAGGTCCACTATTGGAGAAATCAGCTTGTGTTTGCAAATGGGGCCTACTTGGTTTGATGTTGATTTTCAAGTGATAGACGTACCAGCATATTACAATCTATTTTTGAGACGACCATGGATTTATGCCGCCGGGGCCGTAGCGTCAACACTACATCAGGCAGTGAAGTTTGAGTGGAATACCAAGAGATGATCATTCACGGTGATGGTAGAAATCCCATATACACTCGCCAGACCATTCCAGCAATTGGAGGAAGAAGAAGAATAGGCGAGGAAACTTACCACCACATCGAGCAAGTCAACGTCGTTGACAAGGACAAATGGTGGGATAACAAGGTTTAAAGCATATTGAACTGGAGTGGGTATGAACTTGGCAAGGAACTTGGCAAGAACCTCCAAGGGATCGCTAAGCCTATCAAGCTTAAGAAACATGGCACCACGTTCAGATTGGGATACGAGTATACTTGGGAGGAATTCAACCACTGGTCGCCACCATGGCGCGGTCATTATTATCCATTGTAGCAGCCAATACCACGCTTGGAACAGACTTTCTGTCGTGCCCCAACCTCGGAAGATGCAACTGACGCTCGATCGAGTGAACCCAACCAAGCAAGCCTTATCACACACTTCCTACCCTACTCTTCATTAGTAAGATAACCATGTTCCTTCTTTTTTTTATTTAGGCAAGGAAATGTGGTATATTCAACAGTGATAGTTCATTCCATATTGCAAGCTTAAACCGTAGATAAAGTTAATTTCTGGAATTACCATAAAGTTACAATTTATAGATAGTAGGGGTTTATAATTACAACATAGTTCATGAGTCCCACAACACCCATACATGACCCATTCATATGTCTACGGAGCCTCTAAGGATAAAAAAGATGATTTTGTCAATGCCGGCAACAAGGATCCGGCTATACCTCAAAATGGATATCCGCAACAATTAAAGATGTACAATACAACCCCTTGAAGGAGGAAGGGGCTCACCTAGACTTTGAGGAGAAGGTAACCTACTACGTGCGATCGTCACTATCCGCAGTGGAGCCACCTAGCGCCCCCGGCAAAAAGGACGTTAGTACCATAGAATAGTACTAGTATGTATAACTAAATACCATTTTACTAGAAAGAACTATCAATTAAGAACTAGAAAATCACAAGAGAAATTCAAAGGTTTTAACCGGACACCACATCATCACATAAATGAACCATATAATCTTTCACATAATTTCCATAACTCGATTTGGGGCATTTCTTCCACATACTCATCACTATTCTCAACACCACCGCTATCTTGAGTGGAGTCTGATCACGACCCGATCGGCTAGATCGCCTCATTCGAGACATGTACCTCAGTCATCAATTCATTTCCCTTTTTCCGAAATTCAATATTTTGCACATCACCACCATGTGTTCGGCATGGTGTCTGACCACGGCCCGATCGGCTAGGCCGCCTTACCTATGCGTTGTTCCTTTCTCATTATTAGTCTCATTTAAATATTTACTTAACATATATCATATTCATTCATTGGCACTTGGGGCAACGATTATTACATCTTTTCCATTTCCAATGTCCATGTCGCAATTTGTGATCATTGGCACATACAGAGGCATTTCAAGTGGCAAACACAAGTAGGATTTTACATAGTTATCACGACAACCTCAATTTTAATCTTGGCTTATAGCCCAGGCATGTTAACACATGATTTGTATTCTTCACACATCTTTAAATATCAAGGATAGTTTATTACACACGTCAAGGCACATTCTTCATGTTGGTATATATATATAATTGCAAACCAATTCATATTAATAACAATCGGTACATCAACAAGTTCTAGTCTTACCACGTTTGCGTAGTCGCCAATGGAGCTCAATTTCTAATAAAAGGGGGTTTTATCCATACATACCTTAATATAGCTTTCCTTAATCCTTACAAAATTCCGGAACTCTTAGCACTTCGATCTATTGTGTAAGAATTACAAATTAAATCGAGAACTAGAGACAAGATTGAAATTCTAGCTTGGTTCGAGCATATCATCAAACACTAATGGTGCATTGTGATCTTAGGCACTTGTGAGGAATTTCTATCATTTTATACCCCCAATTGCCTTCTTTTTAGTTTTCTACCTTCCAATATCCTATGGTGTGATATGCATGCAAGAATTTCATTCTTATACTCATAAATTACTTCACTAGTGACCTTTTATAGCTAAGTATAGAAATAAGAGCTGAGGGGATGAATCTTACCGCTTGGGAATGAAAATTTAGGTGCCTTCACTTGATTTTCTTCAATGTTTTAGCAAGGTTCAAGGAGTAATTGATGTGAGACACTTTTCCTCTCTAATACCCTCTCTCTCTCTAAAAGCATCAGATAATATGCTCAAAATGAGCTATAACACCGAATATATCAATAGGGGGTTGGGTTTAAAAATTATAAAATTTGAGCCCCGAGTCAGGTTTGCGATCGCATTTGCGATTGCAAAGTGGAAATGCAGCTCGCTGAATGGACCGCAAAAGTTCTCCCAAAATCTGATCCTTCTGTTTGGGTTTACGGTAGAAATGTTGTTCGTATACCCGATCTGCGGTCGCATAATACACCGTAGAACTGCCCTTTACAAAATTCCAAGATAATTATGCAACGAATATGTAGTCCGCATATTAGTTATGCGATCGCATAATGGACCGCATTTTTTACCTCCAATATGATTATCACACTAACTCACTTTACGATAGACCGCATTCTGGACCGCATAATAGCACTTTTCTCGAAAACATTGATTCTTGATTTTTAAATGCTTAGATCAGTACAAAGGGTCTTGCTCGCCGCGAAGAATTTTGCACCATCCTAACACATATCTCTAACTTGGCACTACGAGCTTCTAAGTTTTGAGTACAAGTTTTCGCGGGGCCTTACATCCTCCCCCACTTAAAATCATTCGTCCTCTAATGAGGATCAATGGCCATTTATTAGGATTTCTTTATGCAATCTTCTACCTTTTTACAACCTAAAACCTGTTAATAGCCTCCAAATTTGGCTAACTCCCTAAATTTCCAAAACTTTTGCCAGAGTTTTCTTTGTATCTAGGCCTATCCACCTGCCAAAAAGCCCCATAATCATATCCTAACAGCATATGAAAGTACAAAAGGGGGGGTTAATTGTAAATTATTTAAAATAAATCGCTTGTAAGTTGACTTTATAACTAGAGTAGTCAACTAGATATGATAATTAAGCAGCTATGATATCTTACATTAAAATGCAAAAAGTAATTTGCAGTAATTAAAGACACCAGGATTTTATACTGGTTCGGATTCAATGTGAATCCTAATCCAGTCCCCTTGGGTTGCAAGGGAGTTCTCTTCTAGTAAATGAGTTTCTTTCAAGTACAGATGTGATGAATATCGCTCAGTTCTTCTAGCACTCGTTTGATACAATGTCTCACCAGTTGTGTACCCTCTTTCTATCCCTGAATTGTTACACAGTAGATTTAAATAATCTACTATGCTTGCAGTAGAATAAGGAGAGTATTTGGGTTCGATCAAAGTATATTTAGACTAGGGTTTACAAGGGAGTATTTATACTTCAATGGACGGTAGAGGCTTGTCAACCAAAGGGTTTTGATCCTTGGAAAGAATTGATTCTTTCCAAGAATAAGGAGTGAGCCATTAGCTCTACTTGATCTTCTTTCCTTTGGCAGAGGATTGAAATGAGTGATATTCCTTGATTGTTGGATTTTCCAAAAACAATCGCTTCCCAGATCTTCTTCCGTCTTTTATTCTTCTGTGATTCTGCCTTGATTATTCCAGCTCCGCTAATCCTTGATCTTCTACCTTGATTATTCTAGTTCATTTAATCATGCTGCTGCTGATTTGAGGAAGATTTGATTTCATAGATTTACGAAGCTAATCCTGATTTGCTGATGAATATTTATTTCTTTCCTTGCAAATCCTTGCGAGTGAATTCTTCCCTTGTTTGTTATCAACTATCTTGGCAGTTCTTCTTTACTTCTTTGAGTTCCTACACATGTATATTAATTGCAAAATTAAAACATGATCTAACAATTTCCCCCTTTTTGATGATGGAAAAATAATATACTGTGTAAAGAAGTAAACATCAATCGACTTCCCTGTATTTTATTGGTTGACTTGACTTCCCCTCAATCTATGCAGTCGACTTGGCTTGTCCATGAATCTCCCCCTCAATAGGTGCAGTCAACTTGTACCTGTACAGTATATATATAGAGCTCTACCTATGCATATATATAAAGTGTGCGGTCATGTTCCACACATAGTCGACTTGTACTTGTACCTGTATAGTACCTGTTCACATAACGCCATAACACATAGCAAACACATAATACAAGAACACATAACATTATATTAACAGGATATTCCCCCCCCCCCCCNGTTAGACAGCCCACAACACCCAAAAAAGAAAATAAAAAAATTATCCAGGGGCACAACCCACAAAACCACCAGACAAATTTTCAATAACACACATTGTTTTAAAAAAAAACATCCATACTAGCGACACAGGAAATAGGTAAGAGTGTTGCAGATGGCCTCCTTCATTTTTTCGAAGCTTGTATTTGCAGAGATGCTCATACCATATAGCCTGTCATGAACCTCCTTGAAAGCTTTGACAGCATTTTCCCTAACTCTGAGAACATCAACTCTGATTTTGGACTTGTCAGAACCTTTTTCCTTTGAGATAGAATGAATGTCACCCACAGTGGACTGAGTAGCTGAAAGAAGAGTCTGGATGTTAGAGAGTTTGAATCAATGGAACTAAGTTTTTCATTCAGCTCAGAACTGGCAAGAGTTGGAGGAGGAACAGCTGAGGGAGTTTTGGCTTTTATAGGAGTCTATTTGGCCACACTCTCACTTTTCTTAACCTAGGAGCCCTTAATACTCATATACTCCATACTAGCAAAAGTTCTAGAATTGTAACATTTTGAGACAGTGATAAAAGGATAATCAGACAATGAGATTTGATGGGCTTCCAGAATATGGGCGATTGCCATACCAAAGAGTAAACTAGTGGGATCTTCGGCACTCTCTATCATGAAATTTATGATCCAGGAGGAAAGCTTGAGTTTGAGTTTGGTAATGAGACAGTAGACAAAAAAAGTATCCCTTTGAGTGAAAGTTGAAAAAGAATCCGGTACGGGGAAGCAAGGAGGTTGCGACAATATGATCCAGAACTCGGGTTTCAAAAGTCACATCACTAGGGCCCAATTGATTTGGAAGGGTTTCAGAGGGATTTTCAACAATGCATTGTTTGGCTTGGTCAAAAGAAATTTCAAAGTTCTCAGGCCATAAATTTTTAAACAGAGTAGGGAAACCATAGCAACGACATTGGAAAAGTGAATCAAATAGGGCACAATCAAGAATAATGCGTTTACCTAGTACTAGAGATTCTAGCCTATCTGTTTTATTTGAGAGGAGATTGGCATAAAACATATGTACTAAGGGCTCATAAACTTTAGGCGGAGGAACATAGAGAAATTTTTTCCATACCTAATAGACAAAATGATCTTTTACCTTACAGTTGAGAGCTTCCATATCACCAAGATCCACGACTCTTCCATGGGCGATGGGCTTATCCTTGAGAGAAATAAAAAGATCCCTATTTGGGGTATCGCAGAAATTTAGGTCAGAGTCAAGTGAGACTGAGAAATCAACTTTTGATTTCTTTGGAGTGAATGAGATGGGAGGATCTTCCATGGGTCGTTTGCCTTGGGCTTTTCTTCTAGAAGTTGAGAGGGTTTAGAGAAATTACCTTGCAATGAGGCATAGCCTTTAGAGTGATCAGACCCTAGGTCTACTTGCTCAGAAGGACCAGAAGGGGGTTTCACCTTAGAGCGGGTGTTTTTTCTAATGGAAGCAGAAGAGGTCTTTGAATGTTTCGCCATTGAAGAAGAGGTTTTGCAGAAGGTTTTGGAGAGAAGATGGGTGTGAGGGTGACTGAAGAGGTTCTCTAACTTAAGAAGGAAATATTTAACGGTTGAGTGCAGAAAAGGAAAAGGTGTCTGTTGAGAAGATGTGATGATTGGCTTTCCATCTTCGTACAGTGAACTAATGTGAAAAGAGAGGGAAAGAATCGGGGGTGCAATTAATGGATGGGAAAGGACGATTATAACACTTTTTATAAAAAGAGCACATAGGTCCTAAGAGTTTTTTGACCAGCAAATAATACCAAGTAATTTTCTCAAAGTACAAAATCTTTCTTCTAGCAAAGGCTTAGTAAAAATATCGGCTAATTGAGCAGCGGTACCAACAAAAGCTATTTCTATATCACCTATAAGAACATTATCTCTAATAAAATGATGCTTAATATCTATATGCTTAGATCTAGAGTGATGCACAGGATTTTTAAAAGACAAATAGAACTAGAATTATCACAAAAAATTTGTATAGGTTTAAACGAAAGTTCATAGTCACCCAGTTGATGAGACATCCACAGAAGTTGATCACAACATTGTCCAATTGCAATATATTCAGCTTCTGTAGTGGATAAGGCGACTGTTTGGTTTTTGCTATTCCAGGATATTAATGCCTTTCCTAGTAATTGACAAGTGCCACTTGTGCTTTTTCTATCTTCTTTGTCACTTACAAGATCAACATCTGAAAAACCTTCTAATTTAAACGAGTTAGAGCGAGGATACCATAATCCATGAGATACTGTTCCAATGAGATACCGAATGATTCTTTTTATAGCAGTCAGATGTGACTCCTTGGGAGCCGACTAAAACCTGTAGCATTCGCATACTCTAAACATGGTCGACTTGCTGTCAAATATAGTAGTGACCCAATCATTCCTCTATATTTGGTTTCAACGGCTGCAGCGCCCTGATCATCTTTATCCAAATTTGTAGCAAGGCTCATAGGAGTCCCAATTGACTTGCATTTCTCATGCCAAATTTTTAAATTCGCTCCTTTGTATATTTAGTTTGACAAATAAAGGTTCCTTCTTTGGTTTGTTGAATTTGTAGCCCAAGAAAGAATGTGAGTTCACCCATCATGCTTATTTCAAACTCACTTTGCATAAGACTTGAAAATTCCTTGTACATAAGAGGGTTAGCACTTCCAAAAATAATATCATCAACATAAATTTGAATAATAAGATTTCCTTCCATTGATTGTTTAATGATCAAGGTAGTTTCTATTTTACCTCTGGTAAAGCCATGATCAACAAGGAAAATACTCAACCTATCATACCAGTCACGTGGAGCTTGTTTCAAACCATATAATGCTTTAGAAAGCTTGTATACATGGTATGGAAATTTTGAATCCTCAAAGCCTGTAGGTTGTTTTACAAAGACTTCTACCTCGATGAATCCATTCAAAAAGGAGCTTTTGACATCCATTTGAAATAGCCTGAACCCTTTAAAAGATACGTATGCCAAGAGAATTAGTATAGATTCCAACCGAGCTACTGGGGCAAAGTTCTCATCATAGTCGACTCCTTCTTGCTGTGAATAAACCTGAGCAACTAATCTCGCCTGATTCTTATGACTTTTCCATCCTCGTTCAATTTGTTTCTGAATACCCATTTTGTTCTGATTACAGACACATTATCAGGTTTGGGTATTAATTTCCATACTTGATTCTTGCTGAATTGATTTGGAGTATTGTTGTTGTTTTCTATAGTTGGCTCAGTCATGCTAGTCGTGTTAGTCGACTCATGTGGTTTTCCTTTGTCCTGAGCTCCTTGAGTATGCTCTTTGTCACCTGCAGTTGTTCCTTTCTCGACCAAGGGATTATTTTCATTGAATATAACATGTGCAGATTCTTCTACACATAAAGTACGTTTATTAAAAACTCTAAAAGATCTACTATTAATGAATAGCCAAGAAAAATACCTTCGTCACTTCTTGGATCAAACTTTCCAAGATTTTCCTTACTATTATTGGGAATAAAATATTTACTTCCAAAGGGATGAAAATAACTAATATTTGGACGTTTACCTTTCCAGGGTTCATAGGGGTTCTTTTTCAGAATTGGCCTTATGAGGCAACGATTGAGAATGTGACATGCAGTACTTACGCCTTCTGCCCAGAAATGATTTGGCAACGAGTGTTCTATTAGCATGGTTCTTTCCATGTCTTGGAGGGTTCTGTTCTTTCTTTCTACAATCCCATTTTACTGTGGTGAGCGTGGTGTATAGAAATTGTGAGTGTATCCTTGATCGTTACATAAGTCCTCAAAAGCTCTGCTTTCAAATTCTCCTCCATGGTCACTCTGAATTTTTGAGATTAGATATCCCTTTTATCTTTCAATCCTTTTGTAGAAAACTTCAAAGTTTCTTGAGGCTTCATCCTTATGATAGAAGAAAATCACCCAAGTGAAACGTGAAAAATCGTCAACAATAACAAAAGCATATTTCTTACCTCCTACGCTAGCAGTTCTAGAAGGTCCGAATAAATCCATGTGAAGTAGTTGCAGAGGTTTCGAATTAGACACAATATCTTTTTTTTAAAGAGTTTCTAGTTTTCTTACCTATTTGGCATGCATCACAAATGTGAGTTCTAGAAAAATTCAGTTTAGGTAAGCCAATAACTAAATCATGCTTGGACAGTTTTTCAATCAAATACATGCTTGCGTGGCCATGTCTTCTGTTCCATAACCAGGGATCATCAGAAATAGAGGTTAAGCTGATGTGGCCATTTATATTTTCAAATCCGTAAAGTATATAAACATTTCCACACCTTTTTCCAGGAAGGATTATCTTACCTGATTCGTCTTTAATAGCACAACCTGTTATTTTAAACTTTAACTCATATCCTGAGTCGCAGAGTTGACTTATACTTATAAGACTGTATTTTAGTCCATCAACAAGATATACTTTTGGAATATCACAATTGTTGTTAAAGGGAATTGTTCCAGTGCCAACTATTTTGCCCCTTAAATCGTCTCCAAATCTTACACTTCCTCCATCGATCTTTGTAACTTCTTTGAACAGGTTTTTATCACCTGTCATGTGGCTGGAACACGCACTATCTAGATACCATTTTCCTATGCGGCTTACTCTGTGGTGTTCCTGCAAGACAAGATGATCACTTTCTTTTAGGTACCCAAGCTTGCTTGGGTCCTAGAGAGTTGGTGTTACTAGGTTCAAGATTTTTTGTCTTCCAAACCCATCCTGACATATTAGATTTTTGAAAGTGAGAACTGGAATATTTATGCCCACTTTTATTACAATAATGACATTTAGCTCCAGACCTGCTTTCAAGTCTCTCATAAGTGTTTGAACCAGCCGATATAGAGTTACCTGGTTTCTTCCCAGTTGACTTGTAAGTCATCTGGTCTGACCGACTGGTCGATTTGGTTTTGATTGGCTCCTTTCCAGCTGACTTGTAAGTCGTCTGGTTTGACTTGACAGAACTGTGACTGGTGGATTTGCGCAAGCTGTTAAGTTGTATTTGCAATTTCTCAAACTCTTCTTGAAGTGCTTCTTTTTTTATTTCACATGCTTCATGTTTGATTTTCCAATCTTTGATTTCCTTGGTAAGCCTGTTAAGTTCATTCATCATTCTTTGAGACTCCTTTAAGGTAGAGTCAAGAATATTTTGCGATTCATTACATTTTTCACAGTCATAAGATCTTATCTCGCTAGTTTCACCTCGTGCCATGAAGCAGTTTTCATCATCTAAATCATCTTCATCTGTCCTGCACCCTGAGGTTTTGTCTATTTCATTTTCTAGAATGGTCATAAAACAAAGATTTGATATTTCTTCATGGTCTGATTCATCCTCGTCGCTCCAGCTTCCAAAAGATTTGTTCTTGTTGAAGCCTCTAGAGATCTTCCTTTTCAGTTTTGGATATTTAGCTTGAATATGCCCGAATTTTCCACATTCATAGCATTTGCCGTCGTTCTTGTCCTGTTCATTGTATTGCTTGGATCATCTTGGAGGGATTCTTCCTTTCCTTATTTTTCTGTATCTTCTAATTAGTCCATCCATGTTTCTAGACATCATAGCAATCTCTTCTTGTAGAGCTTCAGGATCATCAATTTCATTTTCAGCTAATTCAGCAGATGCTTTGAAAGCAACTGTTTTCTTTTTCTCCTCTTGATTTGTCTATTTTAGATGCATCATTTCAAAAGCAATGAGTTCTCCTCACAGTTCATCATAGGATAATTTGTTTAGGTCTTGAGATCCAGCGTGACTACTTTGGTCTGCCGAGTGGTTGGCACACTTCTAACAATTTTTCTGACTTGATCACCACTGGTGTGGGGCTTACCAAAAGCTTTTAAGTCATTGATTATCTTACTAAATCTAGCAAAAATTTCCTCAATAGATTCTCCTTCTTTCATTAAAAAGAGTTCGTAGTCGTGAACTAGCATGTTGATGTGAGTTTCCTTTACTTTGTTGGTTCCCTCATAAGTGAGTTCAAGTTTGTCCTACATCTCTTTGGCTGTATCACAACTTGATATTTTCCCATATTCTTCACCCCTTATAGCATTGTGAAGTAGATTCCTTGCCTTGTTGTTTACTTGAATAGCTTCCAGTTGTTCCTTTGAGTATGAGTCTATGTCATCAGGATCGGCGAGTGGTGGAGTGTTAGCGGGTAGTGGATAATTTCCCTTCTTGATGACTCTCCATACTTTAACATCGTATGCTTTGGCAAAGATTTCCATTTGTACTTTCCAGTGAGAGAAGTGCTATCCATTGAAGTATGGTGGTCTTACTTGTGAAGTTCCTTCCTAAAAGAGAGCTCCTATAATAACCTGATTTGCCATGATATTTTCTCACAAGCTGTTAAGTAAAAGATAAAATGTGAGCCTTGCTCTGATACCAATTGAAAGTACAAGGGAGGGGGGTGAATTGTAAATTATTTAAAATAAATCGCTTATAAATTGACTTATAACTAGAGTAGTCGACTGGGTATGATAATTAAGAAGGTATGATATCTTAAATTAAAATGCAGAAAGTAATTTGCAGGAATTAAAGACACCAGGATTTTATACTGGTTCGGATTCAATGTGAATCCTAATCCAATCCCCTTGGGTTGCAAGGGAGTTCTCTTCTATTAAATGAGTTTCTTTCGAGTACAGATGCGATGCATATCGCTCAGTTCTTCTAGCACTCATTTGATACAATGCCTCACCAGTTGTGTACCCTCTTTCTATCCCTGAATTGTTACATAGTAGATTTAAATAAGCTACTATGCTTGCAGTAGAATAAGGAGAGTATTTTGGTTGGATCAAAGTATATTTAGACTAGGGTTTGCAATGGAGTATTTGTACTTCAATGGACAGTAGAGGCTTGTCAACCCAAGGGTTTTGATCCTTAGAAAGAATTGATTCTTTCCAAGAATAAGGAGTTAGCCGTTAGCTCCACTTGATCTTCTTTCCTTTTTGCAGAGGATTGCAATGAGAGATATTCCCTAATTGTTGGATCTTCCAAAAATGATCGCTTCCCAGATCTTCTTCCATCTTTTATTCTTCCGTGATTCTGCCTTGATTATTCCAGCTCCGGTAATTCCTGATCTTCTGCCTTGATTATTCTAGTTCCGTTAATCATGCTGCTGCTGATTTGAGGAAGATTTGATTTCCCTGATTTTTGAAGCTAATCCTAATTTGCTGATGAATATTTATTTCTTTCCTTGCAAATCCTTGCGAGTGAATTCTTCCCTTGTTTGTTATCAACTATCTCGGCAGTTCTTCTTTACTTCCTTAAGTTCCTACACATGTATATTAATTGCATCATTAAAACATGATCTAACACCATATACATATTTCTTAACATAACATGACTTGTACTATACAACACCAACCATAGCCACATAGGCAACATATATTACTAAAATGGGACAGTTTTTCATTGATTAAATCACAAGATAAGAGTTCGTAGGAATCAAATGCATAAAAACTATTACACGACTATTCAAACGAATGCAGGTACTTCTTTTTTATTTCATCCTTGGCTTCCCAAGTGGGTTCCTCAACTTGTTGATTCCGCCATAACATTTTCACGGATGCAATTTCCTTATTTCGCAATTTCCGAACTTGCCTATCAAGAATGACAACTGGAACTTCTTCATACAACAGTTCTTCATTGACTCAATAGTCTAAACTGGCACAATAGTGGACGAGTCTCCCACTACCTTCCTCAACATAGATACATGAAAGATCGGGTGTACCAATGACATTTCGGGTGGCAGATCGAGCTTGTATGACATCTGGCCAATTCTCTGAATAATTATGTATGGTCCAACATACCTCGGACTCAACTTTCCCTTTTGCCAAACCGCATGATACCCTTCATAGGGGAAACTTTCAAAAATACCCAATCATCTTCCTTGAACTCCAAATCTCTACGACGAACATTCGAGTAAGACTTTTGGCGACTTTGAGCAATTTTCAACCCTTCCTTAATAATCTTGAACTTTTCCATGGCCTGATACACTAGGTTCAGCCCTATGAATTCCGCTTCTCCAACCTCGAACCACCCAATGGGAGACCTGCATCTCCTACCATACAATGCCTCAAATGGCGCCATCTGGATGCTAGCATGGAAACTATTGTTGTAGGCAAATTCTATGAGCGGCAAATGTTCATCCCAACTACCTTTGAAATCAAGAGTACAAGCACGCAACATATCCTCAAGTGTCTGAATGGTTCGCTCTGCCTGCCCATCTGTCTGAGCGTGAAAAGTTGTGCTAAGATTTACCTGCGTACCCAAACCTTGTTGATATTTCTTCCGAAAGTTGGCTGTGAACTGAGACCCTTGATCTGATACGATTGAGACTGGTGTGCCATGCAACCTGACTCTTTCCTTTATATACAACTGAGCATATTATTCCGCTGTGTCGATAGCTTTGACTGGCAAGAAGTGTGCTGATTTTGTGAGTCGATCCACGATTACCCAAATTTAGTCAAACTTGCGCGCAGTGCGCGGAAACCCTACCACAAAGTCCAAGTTAATCATTTCCCATTTCCATATCTAAATTTCTATGCTTTGAGCCAATCCACTAGTCCTTTGATGTTTGGCCTTCACTTGCTGACAATTCAGACATTTTGCCACAACGTCCGCCACATCCCTCTTTAGGTTGTTCCACCAATAATTTCTTTGAGATTATGATAAATTTTCGTAGAACCCGGGTGCACGGAATACATGCATGTGTGAGCTTCTTCCATGATCCTTTCCTGAAGACCGTCGATATCTGGAACACATAGGCGGTCTTGATACCATAGGGCACCATCATTCATGCCTAAGGAAAAATCTGTGGTCTTGTGACTATGAATCCCTTCCCTCAGTTGTGCTAGCAATGGATCACTGAATTGGTTTTCTTTCACCTCGGACACGAGCGACGATTCATCTTTATTTTGCACAATTGCCCTTCCTTCACTAGAACCCGCCAAGAAAACTCCCAAATTAGCCAACAGATGAACCTCCCTCGCCAACAACCTTTGGTTTGCCTCCATATGGGCTAAGCTCCCCATAGATTTCCGACTAAGAGCATCTGCTACAATATTAGCCTTTCCACGGTGATAGAGAATGTCGGTGTCGTAGTCGTTAAGTAACTCTAACTATATTCTCTGTCTCAGATTCAACTCCTTCTGCTTGAAAATATATTGGAGGCTCTCGTGGTCCGTGAATACATCCACATGGACCCTATATAAATAATGTCGCCAAATATTTAGAGCAAATACCACTGCCGCCAATTCTAAGTCATGAGTTGGGTAGTTCTTTTCATGATTTTTGAGCTACCTGGAAGCGTAAGCTATAACCTTGCCATGTTGCATTAACACACACCCAAGCCCGATTCTCGAAGCATCACAATACACTACAAACCACTCTGTACCCTCTGGCAGGGTTAATACCGGTGCTGTTGTCAACCTTGATTTCAATTCCTGGAAACTCTTTTCACAAGCATTGGACCAGTGGAATTTAATTGCTTTCTGCATCAATTTAGTCAATGGAGAGGCAAGAGTAGAAAATCCCTCCACAAATCTTTTGTAGTACCCAGCCAAACCCAAGAAACTGTGAATCTCCGTTGGAGTGGTAGGTTTAGGCCAATTCTTCACCGCTGCTATCTTTTGAGGATCAAACATAATTCCTTCCCTAGAAATGACATGACCCAAGAATGCGACAGATTCTAGCCAAAATTGACATTTTGAAAATTTCGCATACAATTGGTGTTGCTAAAGAGTCTGCAAAACTACCCTGAGATGGTCAGCGTGGTCCTCCCGACTTTGGGAATATACCAGAATATTGTCAATGAACACTATCATAAAGGAGTCTAGAAAGCGCTTGAAGACTCGATTCATAAGATCCATGAGAGCTACCGGGGCATTTGTTAACCCAAAAGACATCACCATAAATTCAAAGTGCCCATACCGAGTTCTGAAAGCTATTTTTGGAATGTCTCGCTACCTTATTTTCAGTTGATGATACCCGTACTGAAAATCAATCTTTGAGAAACACGTAGCACCTTGCAATTGATCAAACAAGTCATCTATTCTTTGTAGAGGATGTTTGTTTTTGATTGTGACCTTGTTGAGTTGCCAGTAGTCAATACACATCTGCAACAATCCATCTTTCTTTCTTACAAACAAGACCGGTGCGCCCCATAGCGACACAATTGGCCGGATGAAACCCTTCTCTAACAAATCCTTCAATTGCTCCTTTAGCTCTTTCAATTCTGTCGGTGCCATTCTATAAGGTGGAATTGATATAGGCTGCGTGCATGGCATCACATCGATCCCAAAATCAATCTCCCTGCCTGGTGGAATCCTAGGGAGCTCATCTAGAAGGACATCCGGGAATTCATTCACAACTGGTATAGATTCAAGGCTATCTGCCTCGGCATTGGTGTGTGCAACCCGAACTAGATGATAGATACACCCCTTGTTGATAATCTTTGCAGCCTTAAGGTAGGAAATAAACCGACATGTAGGCACTACATTATCTCTCTTCCACTCAATAACGCGCTCATCAAGGAATTCAAGCCTAATAGTTCTAGTCCGACAATCAAGTTTGGCAAAGCAAGAATAAAGCCAATACATCCCCATTATTACATCAAAGTCGACCATTCCTAACTCAACAAGATCGGCCGTGATATCCCTACCCCGCACTGTGACAATACACCCTCTATAAACTCGAGCAGCCAAAATTGACTCACCCACTGGGGTAGATACTGAGAATGGTTCATAAAGCTGTTCTGGTTTTATCCTGAATTCCATAGCAACAAAAGGGGTAACGTAGGACAGGTTGGAACAGGGATCAATAAGTGCATACATATCAAGAGTGTGGACAATTAGAATACATGTAACTATATCTGGAGAAGCCTCTACAGTCTGGTGACCACTTATAGCATAGAACCGGCTGGGTCCCCCTGAACTGTGTGCACCACCCCTAGCTGCACCATGCCCTGCGGGTGCTGGGAAACCTCGAGCTGGATAAGGGGCTAAAGATGTAGCAGCTGCTGGACTGGATGGCTGAGCTGTGCCCCTGCCCGCTCCCTGGCGGGATACACGACAATGTCTCTGGATATGACCCCTCATCCCACATCCATAGCATATAGGTAATTCTATATATCAAATCCCCGAGTGCATCTTTCCGCACCTGGGGCACAGGGACCTCTGCTGCTGCTGGGACCTCTCTCATGATCGACCCCACTGATGTGTTCCTTTGTTGCCCTAACCGGTCCTGAAATGACTCCACTGCTGTTGGCTGGTCCCTGATGGCGGTGAACTGGCTCGAGAATAGATAATATACTGGGAAGGCCCTGATGATCCTCCCCTGAAAGCTGACCTTTCCCCACCTTATGACTCTCCCATGTTACCCATAGACCGGGCCTTACTGTTACCCTCTCTCTCCATTCTGTTCTTCAATTTATGGCTCTCTGTGGCCTGAGCAAATGCAACCATCTTCCCGTAGTTCATATCAGAATTCAATGCAACTATAGAAGCCTCATTAATGGTCAAAGAATTGAGGCTCTAAACAAATCGGCGCACTCTGGCCTCCATTGTGGGCAACATATGAATGTCATAATTGGACAAGCGAGCAAACTCCATGTGTAACTCCCACACACTCTTGTTACCTTGCTTCAAATTTTCAAACTCTGCTGCACGGGCTGCACGTGTTGCACGTGTCTCAGCAGGCAGGAAGTGATCTATGAAGGCATCTGCGAACTCACTCCACCTAGCTGGAGGGCTCCCCTCATCACGAGAATCATCCCACAACTCAAACCACACATAGGCCACCCATTTCAGATGGTAGGCAGCCAACTCTACTCCCTCTGTCTCAGTCACACAAGTGACCCTGGGAGTCTTGTGCATCTCATCAACAAAATCTTGAGGGTCCTCTTCCAGATTGGCACCCGAAAACACTGGAGGGTCTAACTGAAAAAATTTGTTCACTCTGAAACTGGTGGAATCCCCTTGCTGGCTAGATGATGAACCGGGTGCAAAACCTGACCTCTAGGCTTGAAAGGCCACTAGCTGGGTCAACATCTGAATAGATCCCCTAAGATCTCCATCAGAAATACTAGAACCAAAAGCTGGGGCTAGAGGCAGGATAGGAGTATCAATGGGAGGGATAGTGGTGCCCTCCATAGGTGTAGGAACTACGGTAGTCTGCTATGGAATAGAGGAATCAGGCAGATTAATAGTAGGGCGACTACCCACACCCGCAGCATCAATCAGTGAATCATCAGCCACTCCTGAGGTGGCATTGGCTTCTTAGACAATTATTGCTTTCTTCTTAGCTGCCATTTACTGAAAGATAAAACAACGCACTGATTAGGGAGGGAATAGTTTCACCGCACGATCCAGAATATCAAAGAAGGGTGGAATTCCTAAATATCCTAATAGCCTCAAACTTATAGATGTGGTGGATACACACTGATAAGAAGGACTCTACTAGACACGGCTTTGACACATCCTAGGACATTTTAAAACCTTAGGCTCTAATACCAAGTTTGTCACACCCCAACCTCGGGAGACGCGACCGGCGGTCGATGAATGAACCCAACCAAGCAAGCCTTATGACACACTTCCTACCCCACTCTTTATTAATAAGATAACCATGTTCCTTCTTTTTTTTTTCTTTGGGCACGGAAAGATGGTATATTCAACAGCGATAGTTCATTTCATATTGCAAGATTAAACCATAGATAAAGTTAATTTTCGGAATTCCCATAAAGTTACAATTTATAGATAGTAGGGGTTTATAATTACAACATAGTTCATGAGTCCCACAACACTCATACATGACCCACACATATGTCTACGGAGCCTCTAAGGATACAAAAGATGAGTACCACAATGCCGGCAACAAGGCCCCGGCTATGCCTCAAAATTGAAATCCACAACAACAAAAGATATACAATACAACCCCTTGAAGGAGGAAGGGGCTCACCAAGACTGTGAGGAGAAGGTAACCTGCTACGCGCGATCGGCACTATCCGCAATGGAGCCACCTACATTCATTTAAAAATGTAGCGCCCCCGGCAAAAAGGGACATTAGTACCATGGAATAGTACTAGTATGTATAACTAAACACCATTTTACTAGAAAGAACTATCAATCAAGAACAAGAAAATCACAAGAGAAATTCAAAGGTCTTAGCCTGACACCACATCATCACATAAATGAACCATAAAATCTTCCACATAATTTCCATAACTCGATTTGGGGCATTTCTTCCACATACTTATCACTATTCTGAACACCACTGCTATCTTGAGTGGAGTCCGATCACGACCCGATTGGCTAGGTTGCCTCATTCGACACATGTATCTCAGCCATCAATTCATTTCTCTTTTTTCGAAATTCAATATTTTGCACATCACCACCATGTGTGAGGCATGGTGTCCGACCATGGCCCGATAGGCTAGGCCGCCTTACCTAGGTGTTTTCCTTTCTTATTATTTATCTCATTTAAATCTTTATTTCATATATATCATATCCATTCATTGGAACTTAGGGCCATGATTATTATATCTTTTCCATTTCCAATGTCCATCTAGCAATTTGTGATCATAGACTATACAGAAGAAATTCAAGTGGCAAACACAAGTAGGATTTCACATAGTTAGCACAGCAACCTCAGTTTTGATCTTGCCTTAAAGCCTAGGTATGTCAACGCATGATTTGTATTCTTCACACATCATTAAATATCAAGTATAGTTTATCACACACATTAAGGCACATTCTTCATGTTGGTATACATATATAATCGCAAACCAATTCATATGAAATAACAATCGGTACATCAACAAGTTCTAGTCTTACCACATTTGCATAATCGCCAACGGATCCAATTTCTAATAAAAGTGGGGTTTTAGCCATACATACCTCAATATGGCTTTCCTTAATCCTTACAAAATTCCGGAACTCTTAAAACTTTGATCTATTGTGTAAGAATTACAAATTGAACCGAGAATTAGAGAAAGATTGAAATTCTAGCTTGGTTCGAGCATATCATCAAACATTAAAGATGCATTGTGATCTTAGGCCCTTTGTGTGAGGAATTTCTATCATTTTATACCCCCAATTGCCTTCTTTTTAGTTTTCTACCTTCTAATATCCTATGGTGTGATATTCATGCAAGAATTTCATTCTTATACTCATAAATTACTTCAGTACTGACCCCTTATAGCTAAGTATAGAAATAAGAGCTGAGGGGATGAATCTTACCTCTTGGGAGTGAAAATTTAGGTGTCTTCACTTGATTTTCTTCAATTTTTTAGCAAGGTTCAAGGAGTAATTGATGTGAGACACTTTCCCTCTCTAAGACCCTCTCTCTCTCTCTCTAAAAGCATCAGATAATATTCTCAAAATGAGCTATAACACCGAATATATCGATAGGGGGTCGGGTTTAAAAATTTGAAAATTAGAGCCCCGAGTCAGGCTTGCGATCGCAAAGTGAAAATGCGGCCCGCAGAATGGACCTACAAAAGTGCTCCCAAAATCTTATCCTTCTGTCTGGGTTTGTGACAGAAATGCGGTCCGCATACCCATTCTGCGATCGCATAATACACCGCAAAACTGCCCTTTACAAAATTCCAAGATAATTATGCGACGAATATGTGTTCCGCATATCAGTTATACGATCGCATAATGGACCGCATTTTTTACCTCAAATTTGACTAACACACTAACTCACTTTGCGATAGAAATGCGGTCCGCATACTTGATTTGCGACCGCATTCTGGACCGTATAATCGCACTTTTCTAGAAAACTTTGATTCTTGATTTTTAAATGCTTAGATCAGTACAAAGGGTCCGAACCGCAGCGAGTAATCTCGCCGCAAAGAACTTTACACCTTCCTAACACATATTTGTAACTTAGCACTACGAGCTTCTAAGTTTTGAGTACAAGTTTTCACGGGGCCTCACACTTTCCAACCGGCCGAAGTTATTTATGGGTCAGAAGAAGAGGAAGCACTGGCAGCAGTAAGGAATTTGTTCTTAGAAGACGATGACATATGTTGTTGTGTCATTTTCAAGGAGGAGGGGGAGGAAGGCCCTTCCATAAAGGCTGCAGGCAGTGGAGCATGCCTCAATAACTGGACTATCAGAACTACCAGAGTCCGGCGAGCCTCGAGGTAACAAGGCTGATCAAGCATCATGCACTATTTTACTTTCTTTTCGCATTTTTTAAATTTTCGCAAGAAAGAGCTCCAATGTTCAAAAACAATTATGGAATTTGTCAAAACATTTCGGTTTTCTTATAAATCTTACTATTATTTTTTTGTCTCATTACTTTACTTGTACAGCATTACTATTACTTATCTTGATGAACCAATGACTGTGACATGCAATGAGACAACGCACCAAACGGACATAGACTCAGAGGAAGATGATATACCGAAAGAGATTATTAAAGAAGTTGAGAATTTTGAGAACAGACCTAAGTCCAACCTGGATAAGACTGAGATCGTTAACCTAGGGGATGCAGAAACATCAAAGAAACACAAATCAACATTCATTTGTCACCATTAGAAAAGAAAGAATACACATAATTTCTAAGAGAATATAAGGACATATTCGCCTGGTCGTACGACGACATGACTGGTCTGAGTATATATATTGTGGCTCATAAATTGCCAACCGATCCAACCTGTTTGCCAGTAAAAAAGAAGCTCAAAAAGTTCAAGCCGGATATGAGTTTGAAAATCAAGGAAGAAGTCACTAAGCTGGTCAAGGCTAAGGTTCTCAGGGTGGTAGAGTATCCAACATGGTTAGCCAACATTATGCCAGTACCAAAGAAATACGGGAAGGTTAGAGTCTGTGTCGACTACAGGGATCTCAAGCAGGCCAGTACGAAAGATGATTTCCCTTGCCAAACATACATATCCTGATTGATAATTGCACCAATCATGAATTGCAATCATTCATGGATTATTTCGCTGGTTATCATCAGATCTGGATGGATGAAGAAGATACTGAGAAAACGGCTTTCATTACACCGTAGGGAATGTACTGCTACTAGATGATGCCGTTTAGGCAAAAGAATGCAGGGTCCACCTACATGAGGGCCATAACTACCATTTTCCATGATATGACACACGGAGATCGAAGTATATATGGATGATGTCATCATCAAGTCCAAGAAAGCCATTAATCCCATGGGAGATCTGAGGAAGTTTTTCAACAAACTAAGAAGGTACAACCTGAAATTGAATCCCGCAAAGTGTGTATTCGGGGTTCCGGCTGAAAAATTACTTAGGTTTATTGTGAGTCACCGGGGAATAGAACGGGATCCATCAAAGATCAAAGCCATTCAAGAATTTCCACCACCAAAGACAAGAAGGATGTAATGAGCTTTTTAGGAAGACTTAACTATATCAGTCGGTTCATAGCCTAATCTACGATTATTTATGAGCCGATCTTCAAGATGTTGAAAAAAGATGCCGCCACCAATTGGACTGATGAATGCCAGAAATATTTCGACAGAATCAAGGAATACTTATCAACACCACCAGTCTTAGTACCGCCCGAGCCAAATAGACCTTTGTTACTCTATATCGCAATGTTAGATAGTGCCTTCGGTTGCATCCTGGGCAGCATGATGAAACAGGAAAGAAGGAACAAGCCATTTATTATCTCAGTAAAAAGTTCACCCCGTACGAGGCCTGGTATTCTCTGTTAGAACACACCTATTGTGCTCTAACTTGGGTAGCTCGGAAGCTAAGGCATTAATTCTGTGCCTATACTACATATCTCATATCAAGGATGGATCATTTAAAGTACTTCTTTCAGAAGCCCATGTCCACTGGCAAGCTATCCAAGTGGCAAATCCTTTTAAGTGAATTCGACATTGTCTACGTGACTCAGAAAGTAATCAAGGGACAGGCACTAGCAGATCACCTTGCTGAAAACCCTGTGGATGGAGAATACGAACCAATGAAAATGTATTTTCCAGATGAAGGGGTATCATTCATAGGAGAAGATATTGTAGAAACTTATGATGCTTAGAGAATTTTTTTTGATGGAGTTGTAAATTTCAAAGGAGTTGGCAAAGGGGCCGTCCTAGCATCAAAAATCGATCAGCATTATCTGGTGTCCACCAAACTCAGGTTTCTGTGCACCAACAATATGGCCGAGTACGAAGCCTGCATCTTAGGGCTCAAGATGGCTATTGACATGAACATCCAACAGTTGCTAGTAATTGGGGACTCAGACCTACTCATTCATCAGGTACGAGGAGAATGGGCGACCAAGAATTCCAAGATACTCCCTTACCTGCACCATGTGCAGGAGTTGAGAAAGAGGTTCACAAAGACAGAGTTCCAGCATCTTCCCAGAATCCAAAATGAGTTTGTCGATGCATTAGCTATCCTATCATCTATGATACAGCATCTAGATACAAACTTCATTGATCCTATTCCGGTGAAATTCCATTATCAGCCAGCCTACTATGCTGATATCGAAGAAGAAGAAGATGGAAAACCTTGGTTTCACGACATCAAGGAATATTTGGCAAAAGGAGAGTACCCAGAGCTCGCAAATGCTACTCAAAAGCACACACTTCAAAGGTTGTCCAGCAATTTCTTTCGCAGCGGAGGAATCCTATATAGGAGGACTCCTGATTTAGGAATATTAAGGTGTGTCGACGCAAAGGAAGCATCCAAACTGCTAGGGGCAATCCATGCTGGGACCTGCGGTCCGCATATGAACGGTTTTGTCTTAGCAAAGAAGATCCTCCGTGCTAGTTACTTTTGGATGACCATGGAAACAGACTGCATCCAGTATGTTCGAAAATGCCACCGCTACCAAATACATGAAGACATGATAAAGGTACCTCCAACTAAGCTTAATGCAATAAGCTCACCATGTTCGTTCGCCGCTTGGGGAATGGATGTTATTGGACCAATCGAACCTCCAACGACCACAGATTAATTCTAGTAGCAATCAATAATTTCACCAAATGGCTCGAAGCAGCATCTTACAAAGCAGTGAGTAAGAATGTCGTGGCAGATTTTGTCCACGGTCGCATTGTTTGTCTATTCGGTATTCCGGAGTCAATCATTACTGATAATGGCTCCAACCTCAACAGTGACTTAATGAAAGCTAAGTGTGAGACCTTCAAGATCAGACACGAGAATTCCACAACCTACCGGACTCAGATGAATGGAGCCGTAGAAGCTGCCAATAAGAATATCAAGAATATAATAAGGAAGATGATAGATAAGCATAAGCAATGGCACGAAAAGTATCACTCGCTCTATCGGGGTATCGCACCACAGTCCGCACATCAATTGGGGCAACTCCCTATATGCTTTCCTTCCTTAAGGATCATACAAGAATCTAAGCTCGACGACGCAGAATGGGTAAGAAGTCACTACGAGAAGCTGGCTCTTGTAGATGGTAAAAGAATGAATGCAGTTTTCCATGGTCAGTTTTATCAGAACAGAATGTACAGAGCCTTCAACAAGAGAGTCAAACCAAGACGGTTCACACTGGGGCAGCTGGTGTTAAAAAAAATTTCCCCCATCAAGATGAAGCCAAAGGGAAATTCTCTCCCAATTGGCAGGGACCATACATGGTTCGTCGGGTTCTGACAAGAGGAGCCCTTATACTTGCAGAAATGGACAGAGAAGTTTGGCCAAAACCAATCAATTCAGATGCAGTCAAGAGTTACTATGTGTAATCTTATGTTTTCCTATATAATGTAATTTGAACTACTCTTGACCCGATTCCCGTTTAAGAGGGGATATATAGGCAACCTTATGGATTCGGTCATAATATAATAAAATTTTGCTTTCCCCTTGCAATTAGAAAGTAGGGCAGAATTTTGAGGGGGACTCTCAAAATTCCGAAGTAATTTTAGCCGATCACCGCAAGCAACCGTCAGGGGCAGTAGCCCAGTAAATTGGGGTAGAATTCTGAGGAAGACCCTCAAAATTCCTAAGCGAGAGAAGTTGCAATGTCCTAAACCACGTCACAGTCGTCGGTTCATGCAAAAAACTATTTCTTAAATATATACTCATATCATATTTTTACATACTCGTGCATGTATGCTCTGTTTAGCAATGCTACCGCAATGATACATACGGTATTACCAAAGCAGAGCCAATCAGGTCAAGCAAAGTCAGCGGGGACACGAACTAACCTTTCCCCTTTCCAAAACTCACAATTTTTCTTTAGATGCAGGCACCCAAGTCGCAAAATCATAGAATCTATTATGCTATTCGGGAATACAACTCTTATAACCTTTATGCCTATTCACAATTTCCACCCGCACACAATATCCCCAGCAGCCATAATGTCACGATCAGCTATCAGCTATCAGCTAAGAAAATTTTAACACTATTCACCTTTTATCTCTTGCATAAGGCTTCCATTCTGCCTTTCAAGACTAAGCTCTGTCTCCATCTGCATTCTCGCATTGCATAAGGCTACCATTCTGCCTTCCGATACTAAGATCTATCTCCATCTGCATTCTCACATTACATAAGGAAACCATTCTTCCTTCCGAGACTAAGCTCTATCTCCATCTGCATTCTCGCATTGCATAAGGAAACCATTCTTCCTTCCGAGACTAAGCTCTATCTCCATCCGCATTCTTGCATTGCATAAGGCTACCATTCTGCCTTCCGAGACAAAGCTCTATTTCCATCTGCATTCTTGCATTGCATAAGGGTACCATTCTGCCTTCTAAGGTTAAGCTCTACCTCCATTTGCATTCCCTGCATTCCATAAGACTACCATTCTGCCTTACGAGCTTAAGCTCTACCTCCATCTGCATGGCTGAAAGATCGCCACCTCTATTTATATTTCGTTTGGCTGAAATATCTCCACCTTTATTTACATCTTGCATCGGCTGAAAGATCGCCACTTTTAATTACACTTGCATGGCTAAAAGATCGCCACTTTTATTTACACTTTCATAGGCTGAAAGATCGCCACTTATTGCATTTCATGGGCTGAAAGATCACCATTTATTGCATTTCATGGGCTAAAAGATAGCCAACACCTCCATTTCATGGTTTGAAAGATCGCCAAATTATCCAAAGGCTTCATAGTTCAGAGGCACCATTTTCATAGCCCGAGGACACCATGCCATAGCCTGAGGACCCCTTTTAATCTCTTGCATATCATTATTCAAAGGCATCATTATCATAGCCTGAAAGCATCATTTCATGGCCTACGAATCCTTTATTATACGCTTCATGGACCAGGACATCATGGTTTGAGGACATCATCCTAATCGTCCAAAGACATCATTCATGGTCCGACAGGAGATTGCATCATGTTTAAATTTTCGAACAATATACACTTGTATTGCTTATTTGTAGGTAAACCAGCTAGCAATGGCCATCTTAGCAGGAGTGATCCCGCTCCAGTTCCTGCAGCCCTATTTAATTTTAACCATCCATCCCAACCTAAATATTGCGTCCATTCTTGAAAGATCTCCACTGACATATCCCACCGATGGATCCTGAACTACATGTGCCCTGATTCCTGTAAGACCAGGGATATGTAGGCATCTCACAAACTAGAGCATGGTCAAACTCTTCAAACCATTCCGTTTGGTCAAATTGGCCATCATGTCTTTACCCGACAATTCTTTCATCCTTCCCGGGTAAAGAGGGACAGCTGTTGATACCCAATTTTTTCCTGTATATTTTTATATGCAAAATTCCTTTCGAAATAGCATATGTATGCATATATAAGTATGTACAAAGGTTTTAGTATTTTTCCTAATTTTTAAAGGATTTTTAAATCAATTTGTTGCCCTATTTTAGCAGTATAAAAACCAATAATTATTCCTTAAATTATCTTTTTCGGTGATTAACTTATTTTATTCTCATATTTATACCAAAATATAGTGAATATAATTTTTACAAGTTTATTTAGTATTTTTAAAGCTAAACTGCATATAATTGCAATTTTAGCCTATTGTAGGATTTAATTGCGTTTATAATTATAAAATTTATTCTAGTATTTTTAATTTAATAGTTATGTATTATTTATTAATTTATTTTCAGAAATTATTTTACTATTTTTATAAAATAAAAGAGGGAAAAAGTGGCTATTTAAATACTAGCCCTATTTCATTTCAATTGTAGCCCAAATCAACCCCCCAATTAAATTCCAATTTCAATTTCAAACAGACCAGCCCAAACCCTAAATTCCCCGCCCCTAACCTGTTTGTTTTACCCACCCGGCTTCCCCTTTTGATTCAGGCCGTTGATCATTTTGATCAACTGCCATAATTCACCCTTTCCTTTTTTAATTCACAAACACCACTTAACCCTAATCACTTTCATTCATCCGCCGCCTTTGAAACCCCTCTCCTCTCTCAAACTCTCTTGTACATTCCCTAACCTTAGCCGCCTCCCACCGTCTTCAACCTCGAACCATCGGAATCCATGGCTTCTCAGGCCATGGGAGTCTTAAACTCACCTCCCTTAGCTCTTACACACTTGATACCTAAAGATTCGAGGTCTGACCACGAAGGTTTTCACCCGGACATTGGCCGGCTTGAGGTTTCACGGCCATCTCCGGCCTTGCTCTAGCGTATCCTGATCTTCTGAGCCTAATTCTGACTTCTTCGACTCAAATCGGTGACCTCTCAAAGCCTTTCTCATTTATAGGGTTCTTCTAAAATAGTAACTCTTCAAGGTTCTCTACGATTTCTTTAGATTCGTTGTGTATCTGTGCTCTATTTGAGTTTTCAAATGATTTCCCTTACTTTTGTTTCAAAAACTACTTTAAAAAAAACCTTTCTTTTTCGATCTAGGGTTTCCTGAAAATGTTTAAGTATTTTTTAAGATTTTCTTTGTCATTCGTGTGTATTTGCCTCTACTGTATCATGCTCTTGTATGTTTCTCTTACTGTGTTTCCTATATCATGTTCTCGTATGCTTTGTACTATGTTCTTGTGCTTTTTTCTTTTACCATGGTCTTGTATGTTCTTTTACTGTGTTTTGTATTCTGTTCTTGAATGTTCTTTATTGTGTTTTATATGCTCCACGCATGTGTTTTTTCTACCATGTTTCCCATATTATGTTCTCATATGCTTTCTACTATATCCTGCTATACTATACCTTTCTACTGTGTTCTTTGCTATTTTCCTTCTGCTGATCCTTGTTTAAGTTTCTTCTAAGAAAAGACTTTCTTAAGCATGTTTCTTCTACTTTGTTTTCCTACTGTGTTCTTAAGTGTTCTTACTATTTTTCCTCTGCTGAACCTTGGTTAAGCTTCTTCTGAAAAAAAGCATGTTTCTTCCAGTATTTTCCATTATGTTCTTTGAATCTTTCTACTGTGTTTGCATGTTTTCTCATGGGTTTCGGAAGGAAATATCTGAGCCTGTTTCGACTACTTGCCCCCCATCTCTGTATTTGATTCAAGGTGGATACCCTAGAATTTGGGGATTCTGCCGAGGTTTGATTATGTAAACTAGGGTTTTATTTTTTAGAGCCCTTAACTCTTTCAGACTGATTTTTGAATCTCCGAACTGAGTTTGGACACCTTTGTCTTCATACAATGTTGAACCTTTTGTTAAACTCTTCTACACCGGATTCTTTCTATTGATTTTACAAGGGCTTGACAAGTTTCTTTCATGTTTCACGTGTCTGTATGCTTTTATATGTGATGAATATTTCTTCAAAAAAGGTTTTCAAACTTGTGATTGATTCAGAATTCCTTTTAAATATGTCTAATTGATTTGTTTGCTGATTTTCCTTAGGTTAAAAATCTTTCCCGTCTTTCTAACTTGGTTCATTCATAAAAAATCTCTGACCTCAGATTTATTGGCTGTTAATTGATTTTCTTTCCTTAAATTGTACAACCGTGTATTTCAAAAACCTTGTCCTTGAATAACCTTTATTTATTTGCCCTCAATTACATGCTTTACACAATGTGTTTATTTAATGTCTTTCCTTAAATGGTTTTACCCGTTTGAATCTGAATCCCTTAATTAAGGGAAGACTTGTGTAACTGATTGACAATAAGTTTTCAAACTATTTTCTTACCTTATTTCTGCCTGCTTTCTGCACAATAAATAACACAAGTTTTCTTTCACACTTCACACGATTAACACACTTCACACCTCACAATTTCACAATCTCTCCTGAACTCACACATATAGTATTCTCTCTTCCTGTTTGCACTTTGGCTTTTACAAGACTACTGCTTTTTCTACTTGTTTCTTTGAAACTGGTATGTTCTAATTTAAGTTTCAGCATCACTCCAACGTGTTTACTTATAGTTTTTTTGTATTCATGTCTACTTTATTGTTTTCTGTAGAGTTTGATATTTAGCTTAGTATGCCTATGTTCTATTGCCCGTTTTTTTATGAATATTTGCTCCCTATCCCATTACCCCTATGTGTTTATGAGTGGTGACTTAGGGAATGGCAATATGAGTTGTTGTCCATGAACTAAGTTTTGAACCTTAACCTCTAAATAGGCTGGAGGGTGTGCCATCATCTCCCATTGCTGAGTATGCCCATCAGTCTGCTCTCCTTGTGTTCTAGCAAATTCCCCACTACCTTATACCCCTATGTGCACTGATTTTAAGTTACTCCCTTTCCCTTTTCCCTTTTTAGAATTTCACTTATGCACTTGCACTCTCTCCTAGTCTCTAAGCTCTGTACCCCTCATGTGAGCCTTGCCTTAGGACCTTGAGTTCCCTCGGAACTTGGACACTTGAGGGCTGGCCCTTCCACACTGTAATATGTCTTAATCCGATAATGTATTTCGGTGTGAGCACTGACTGGAGTCCACATGACCCTCTTATGGAACTCTGACACATCCAAATAAGAGAAAGGCTTTGGATCATGATGTCTTGGAGTTGGTTCATCTCATGTTTCAGACAAGGAGCTTGAATTAGGCTCCCCTTGGTAGTACTTTTAATTTCTGATGTATTTTTCCGTTCTTACATTTATTCTGGGCTGTAATAACTTGTAATAAAATATTGGGGATGGATAGTGAAAAAAGGAGGGAATAACTGTATGCAAAGGGTAGATATCCTGCCTATAGGTTTATGAATTCTGCATTCATGTAGATATCCTGCCAATAGGAGTTTCCTTCTGAATTTATGCACTCACGTTAGATACCATGTCTATAGAATTCTGCATTCTCTCATATTGATACCATGTTTATAGTTAAACAGAAATCTGAATCCTGCATATGCATCCTTCATTAGGCAAATGTGTTTATAGGGCTTTAAAATAATCAACTACATCTAGATGTCATGCCTACAGGATTTCTACATCTCAACTACGTATATATAAGTGGCTAAAAACAACAACGCATAGAAAGCATGCCTATAGGAACTAATAACCAAGTCTGAAATGTTTTACTCACTTATAAGTCTAAAACCAATGTCTAATGCCTGCAGAACTTATAACTCGCATATTCTTTAATAATTTGGCAACTTTTTTCTAAAACCAATATGTAGTTATTGCATCTTTTGTGAAGTCAGTAGATATCATGCATATAGGTTTTCGTCTAACATTTAGGCAAACCTTAGGATAAAATTAATAAACTGCACCAATCTTTATTAATTACAACCGGGGGCAGGTCTAATTTCGACTTCTTATCTGAAAAATATGTGATAAATCAGCCTGCTTTAACTTTTAAGTTTAATCAGACCCTAATCAGTATGTGCAAGACATGCTAAATTATATGTTTTTCTTTGATCTAAGGAGGTCTGTTTGAGCCTTATTTGTTTATGTGCTTTCCCATATTTGCTATACGTGCTTTGACTATCGCCTTAGAATTTTTACCTTTGAAACTACAAAAGCCCAACATCCCTTCCCTTTAGGATTAGTAGTCCTAAATGCCTCTGGGACTGATAGGATTGGGTTGGGTAATAGCATGCAATAAGTAAACGAGACTATTCCGCGCTTTAATACCTTAACGGGGTGGGAAAATGGTAGATATGGATATGATGACCACGCAATAACACCACATGTATAAGTGATTAACTGGTGTTGTGTGGGGTGATCCATATTATTTATAAGCCTAGGACCCTCTTCCCCTTACTTGTTTATTTCATTGTTTACTTTCAAATTTCAAACTATTTTTCTCAAAATTTTAGCTTTTCTTTTGTTTCTTGTAACTTCCTCTATTTGCAACCATTATGTTAAAATCCCCTCTTATTTGAAAGTCTTACCTACCTACATGTTATTTGCACTTAAAGTCACAACAATAGCTTGGCCGGGAACCACACTAGTGGATTCTAAGGGGTGCCTAATACCTTGCCCTTGGAATAATTTCAAGCCCTTACCCGATCTCTGGTTACCCAAACGAAACCCTTCTTAGTGTCCTAATGCACTTATATTATTAGGTGGCGACTCTTCAATTCTCTTAAACCCATTTCCCAAAAGGGAACGAGTTGTCCTTCCAAATGTCATAAACCCAATTTCACGAGAAAAAGGGGGCGCAACAATACTAACAATATCAAACATTATTACCATCATATTTTTGAGTAAATAATTTTCTTCAAAAATTAATTTCTCGAGCTAGGGACCTCGGAATTTGATTTTGGGCATATGCCCAAGGCCCATATATAGGTCTGGGTCCGTTTACCCAAAATGTTAACCAAAGTCAACTAAATCATTTAAGCAAAATCATTATTTCTTAATTTTTTCACATAAAATCTTTCTGGTATCGTGTCCGGACTACGCACTCAAATTGAGGAGTGATAAAAGGAGGTTTTCAAGGTCTCAGAACACGAAAACGGATTCTAAAACGAAAGATGACCTTTTGGGTCATCACGTTCTCCACCTCTAAAACAACTGTTTGTCCTCGAATGGACATAGAAAAGTACCTGAGTCGGTGAAAAGATGGGGATATCGGTTCCACATATTGAACTTGGAATCTCAGGTAGCTGCCTCAACAGGATGACCTCTCTACTACACACAAATCGATGGATAACTCTTCGATCTCAATTGTCGAACCTGCCGCTCTAGAATAGCTACTGGCTCCTCCTCGTAGGTCAAATCCTAGTCTAATTGGACAGTGCTGAAGTCTAACACGTGGGAGGATTGTCGTGATACTTCCAAAGCACGGACACATGAAACACTGGATGCACAGCTGATAAACCCGGCGGCAACACGAGTCTATAAGCCACCTCTCCCACTCGATCAAGGACCTCAAAAGGCCCAATGAACCTAGGGCTTGACTAGACCTTCTTCCTAAATCTCATCATGCCCTTCATGGGAGACACCCGAAGCAACACTGGCTCTCCAACCATGAATGCCACATCACGAACCTTATGGTCGGCATAACTCTTTTGCTTGGACTGAGCTTTACGGAGCCTATCCTGAATGACCTTAACCTTGTCCAAGGCATCCTGCAACAAATCTGTACCCAACAACCGAGCCTCCCCTGGCTCAAACCACAAAACTAGTGATCGATACTATCTACCATATAATGCCTTATAGGGAGCCATCTGGATGCTCGACTGGTAACTATTGTTGTAGACAAACTCTGCTAACGACAAGAACTGATCCCAAGAACCTTCGAAGTCAATAACACAGGCACGTAGCATATCCTCCAAAACCTGAATGGTACGCTCGGACTGCCTATCCATTTGAGGATGAAATGCGGTGCTGAACTCGAACCATATACCCATCTCACGTTGTATTTCCCTCTAGAAATGTGAGGTAAATTGTGTACCTTGATATAAAATGACAGACACGGGCACACCATAAAGGCGAACAATCTTCTAGATAATGATCTCAACTAACCACTCTGAGGAATAATAAACTGCTACAAGAATAAAATGCGCTGACTTAGTCAGCCTATCAACAATGACCCATACTGCATCAAACTTCCTCTGAGTCTGTGGGAGTCTAAAAACAATGTCTATAATGATACATTCCCACATTCACTCAGGAATCTCAATCTGCTGAAGCAAACTACCAGGTCTCTGATGCTTGTACTTTACCTGCTGCCAATTCAAATACCGAGCTATATATGCTACAATATCCATATTCATCCTCCTCCACCAGTAATACTGCCACAAATCATGATACATCTTAGTGACACCCAGATGAATAAAATATCGGGAACTATGGTCCTCAAGAATTAACTCATGATGTCCATCCACATTAGGCATACAAATACGACCCTGCATCCTCAAAATTCCATCATCTCAGACTATAACTTGCTTGGCACCATCGTCCCTCACTGTGTCCCCAAGGACTAGCTAATGAGGATCATCATACTGCCTATCTCTGATACGCTCAAATAGTGAATACCGAGCGAATGTGCAAGCTAAAATATGATTGGGCTTAAAAATATCCAAGCTCACCGAATAATTGGCCAAAGCTTGAACATCCAAACCAAGTGTCATCTCACCGATCGGAATATATGCAAGGCTGCCTATACTGGCTAACTTCCTACTCAAATCATCGGCCACCACATTGGCCTTCCAGAGATGTTACAAGATTATGATATCATAATCTTTCAACAACTCCAACCACCCCCTCCGCGTTAAATTGAACTTCTTTTGCTTGAACAAATACTGCAAACTCTTATGATCCGTGAACATCTCACATGACACGCCATATAAATAATGCCTCCAAATCTTCTACGGGTGAACAATGGCTTCTAGCTCTAAATCACGAACTGAATAATTCTTCTCGTGAATCTTCCACTGCCGCACAGCATATGCAATTACCTTGCCATTATATATCAACACTTCACTAAGTCCAATACAAGATGCCTCACAATATATTCTAAATGGACCTAAACCTATAGGAAAAACCAACACTGGCACCGTAGTCAAAGCTTTCTTGAGCCTTTGGAAGCTCACCTCACACTCGTCTGACCACCTGAGTGGCACACCCTTCTGAGTCAACCTGGTCATTGGGCCTGCTATAGATGAAAACCTCTCCGCAAATCAATGGTAATAACCCGCCAAAACCCAAGAAACTCCGGATCTGTGTAGCTGATGTGGGTCTAGGTCAGTCCTTGATTGCCTCAATCTTCTTAGGATCCACCTAAATACCCTCTGCTAATATAACATGACCCAAGAATGCGACTGAACTCAACCATAACTCATATTTCGAAAACTTATTGTATAACTGACTGTCTCTTAGAGTCTGAAGAATGACTCGAAGATGTTGCTCGTGCTCCTCTCGGCTGTAGGAGTAGATCAAAATATAATCAATGAAGACAAGCACAAAGGAATCTAAATAAGGCATGAACACCCGGTTCATCAAATATATGAATGCTGCTGGGCCATTTTGTAAACCCGAACGACATCACTAGGAATTCATAATGCCCATACCGAGTGCGAAAAGCTATCTTAGGGACATCGGATGCCCTAATCCTCAACTGATGGTAGCCATATCTCAAATCAATATTTGAAAATACATTAGCACCCTAAAGCTGATCAAATAAATCATCAATGCCGGTACCGAGTGCAAAAAGCTATCTTAGGGACATTAGATGCCTTAATCCTTAACTAATGGTAGCAAGATCTCAAATCAATATTCGAAAATACCTTGGCACCCTGAAGTTGATCACACAAATCATCAATCCTCATCAATGGATACTAGTTTTTGATATTGACTTTGTTCAACTGTCAATAATTCGTACACATCCTCATCGATCCATCCTTCTTCTTATCAAACAACACCGGCGCACCCCAATGCGAGACACTGGGTCTAATAAAGCTCTTATCAAGAAAATCGTTCAACTGCTCATTCAATTCTTTCAACTGTAGCGGGGCCATGCGATACGGAGGAATAGAAATGGGATGAGTGCCCGAAGCCAAATCAATGCAAAAGTCAATATTCCAATCGGGTGGCATCGCCGGCAGGTCAGCAGGAAATACCTCTGGAAACTCACGAACAACTAGTGCGAAATACATAGAAGGAACCTCAGCATTAGAATCACGAACGGAGGCCAACTAAGCCAAACACCCATTTTCAACTAGACACTAAGCCTTCACATATGAAATAACCATGCTGATAGAATGACCAGGAACCCCTCTCCACTCCAATCGAGGCAACCCTGGCAAGGCTAAGGTCACGGCATTGGCATGACAATCCAATATAGCATGATAAGGTGATAGCCAATCTATCCCTAAAATGACATCGAAATCTACCATATCGAGAAGTAGGAGATCTACACTAGTCTCAAGACCCCCAATAACAACCACACAGGAGCAATAGACACGGTCTACAACAATAGAATCACCCACCAGCATGGACACATATACGGGAGTGCTCAAAAAATTACGACGCAAAACAAAATACGAAGAAAAAAAGGAAGACATATAGGAATATGTAGACCCTGGATCAAACAGAACTGAAGCATCTCTACTACAAACCAGAACAGTACCTATGATAATAGTATCAGAGGACTCAACCTCAAGCCTGGTTAGGAAAACATATCATCGGGGCTGGGCCCCACCACCCTGAACTATATCTCTGGGATGGAATCTTGTTGTCCGGACTCCACCTCTAGTGGCCTGGCCTCCACCTCTAATGTTCTGACCTCCACCTCTAATGGGCTGACCCCTACCTCTAGTTGGTTGGACAGGCAGTGCTGGAATCATGGCACGAGAACTCTGCTGCTGCGATTGAACACCCACTAATATCAGACAATCCCTTCGAATATGCCCATACTCACCACAGTCAAAACATCCATCTGAATACTACGGCTGAGAAACCTAAGACTGACCCTGACGGGCTGACTAACAATGATAATAACTCTAAAGAGAAGGTGCTTTGATGGGAGCTGGCGGTGCACTATGAGCTGGCTTTCCTGAAGGAGGCATATAAGGACAATGACACCCTGAAGTTCCATGGGATGCCTGAAGTGCTGAAGGAAATGGCCTGGGATGATGGCCTCTACTAAAAGAATCCCTGCCTCCAGATGAGGCACCACTGAACCTACTAGAATGACGAGGCCTCTTATCAGACCCCTAACCACTTCCCTGAGCTAAGACCATCTCAACTCATCTGGTCACAATGGCTGTATCCTGGAAAGAAATATCACTCCCCGTCTCCTTAGCTATCTGTAACCTGATAGGTTGAGCAAGTACCTCAATAAATCTCCTCACCCTCTCTCTCTCGGTGAGGAGTATAAGTAGAGTGTGACGGGCCAAGTCGATAAATCTGGTCGCGTACTGAGTGACGGTCATAGAACCCTACTAAAGGCGCTTAAACTGCCCCTGGTAGTCCTCTCTTTGAGTGATAGGGAGAAACGTCTTCAGAAATAGCTAAGAAAACTAATGCTAAGTCAAAGCAAGCGACCCGACCGGTCTAGCCAAACAAAAATCCCTCCACCATATCTTGGCAGAACCTGATAAGCAAAAATAGCAAAGTCGACCCAATTGGTCTCCATTATCCCCATATTCCGTAAAACCTCATGTCAACTGTCCAAATAGTCCTGGGGATCCTCTGAAAATGTACCACCATATGTAGAAGTGAAAAGCTTGGTGAATCAGTCCAACCTCTACAAGGCATCTGAAGACATAGCTACTTCATCGACTGTTTGTGATACAACACCTGGCGGGACTGCCATAACTGGGTGAGCTGTTGGAGTTTGAAACTAGGGAGCCATCTGTTCTGCTGTGTGCGTAGTGTGAGTCTGTGCTCCTTCCCTAGCTCGAGAGATTGCTGGTGCTACTTGAAGTATGCCTGCCTGCATGACACTCTCCATTAGGCCCAATAGATGGACCAGAGCATCCTGGAGTACCGAGATAGCTATGAACCCCTCCGAAATCTGAGCTGGGCTTGCTGGAACGGTCTGGGCTGGAACCTCATCATCAAACTCAACCTGAGGCTCTATCGCTGGTGCTGTTGCTCAAGCTCTAGGCTGAGCCCTGCCTCTGCCTCGGCCTCGTCCTCTACCCCTCGTAGGAGCTGCCACTGGGGGCTCGAGCTGCTAATCAACTGATAAAGCGGTACGTGTTCTTTCAATCTGTGAAAGAATAGAGTAGAAGTTCAATTAGCATTATGAGATCAAACCGCACAATAGAGATGAATAGTAGTGAAACTGTTCCTAACTCTATAGCCTCTGAGGGATAAGCACAGACGTCTCCATATCGATACCTCGGACCCTACCAAGTTTGTCCATAAATTGTGAGACCTAAGCATCCTAGAGCTCTGATACAAACTTGTCACGATCCGAATTTCCCACCGTCGGGACCGTGATGGCGCATAACATTGTACTCGCTAGGCAAGCAAACATTCTAGACTATTTTACATTTTTCCTTTATCTTTTCACAATTAAAAATTAACAAAAGTAAACCAGCAAAAATAAATGTGAAAGAACACAATTTAAAAGATTATATTTATACTAATAACAAATCTATAATAAATTCCACCCATAACTGGTGCACAACTCACAAACAGTCTATGGATACTACAAATAATGGTCTAAACAAAAAGTTTACATTTGTCTCAGAAATAGATAAACAAGAAATAAAATAGGATGGAAGGGGACGTCAGGGCCTGAGGATGCCTACATGACTACCTTAAGTCTCCGAGAAACAGTGATAGCAACAAACCTTACGATCAGCCACTAGCTCCAAAATCTGCATAGAAAGTGCAAAGTGCAATATCAGTACAATCGACCCCATGTACTAGTAAGTGCCGAGTTGAACCTTGATGAAGTAGTGATGAGGCTACGGTGGGGCATACAACACATATAACCTGCAACAATTTATACTAAATAGAAAGGAAATACAAAATGTAATAAAGCAACGACTAGCAATAAATGAACTCGAAACCCAGATGTCCTACTATTACTCAGCTATAACCAATCCTTAAGGGAGTTTCAACAACAAATTAAAGTAATGAATTTCAGCAGAAATGAATACTTAAAACAATAGCTAATGCAGCGCGCATCCCGAACCCATCATATAAACAAACAATACTATCAACATTCACCCTTATTCCTCTTTGTTCCGGCGTTCAACCCAATCCCACTGGTCCATCCTTTATTACTCCTCAACACATATCACCCTTATTCCTCCTGTTGTGGCGTGTAATCCAATCCCACCTGTCTACCCTTATTACTCCTTGTTGCGGTGTGCGACCCGATCCACCAGACAATCCAATTTCACCCTTATGCCCAATATATATATCAGCACCAATCACAAAATAATGAAGAAAAGTGTTTCACAAGCTAACTAAAATCCCCAACATTACTTACACCTCAATCCACACAATGGAATATCACTACAATTATGAAATTTCGCCAGTGAAAACTACTGTGCGAGACCAACCAAGGTGCACCATAAGGCACCAATAAACCAATATAAGCAAACATGGTAATTAAATTAAGCTA
The DNA here is from genome assembly GCA_026770625.1 of Nicotiana glauca. Lineage (NCBI taxonomy): Eukaryota > Viridiplantae > Streptophyta > Magnoliopsida > Solanales > Solanaceae > Nicotiana > Nicotiana glauca. Next base: position 111,345 of record MU742273.1, read on the forward strand.
CGAAACAAATAATACTTCAACTAGAACATCAACAGTTAACATGAAATAATTAAATAAGTTAACAAAGAGAACAACAGTTAATATGAAGCAATTAGACATGGAAACATTTATGAGCAAGTAGCAATTAAGGCAGGAAAGTAAAATATAAGGGAGCGGGAAAAGGAAACAGGCTAAACAAGTAATTTGGTTATGCATAGGTACTCGTCACCACACCTATATGCCATGCATATGATATTTCACATAGCAAGCAAGTTGGGGATCCCTAATCCCTCAATTCAAGGTTAAACCAAACATTTATCTAAAGCCAACGGGTATTTTAAAGCTCAACCACCGCTTTACCTCTAGATTCCACCACCAATTCACTCGTATCTAGCCATAATTAACTTAATAACATCAATAAACGCTAAAGAAACCAATTCCAATACACAATTATAGACTTCACAAAATTTTCCCCGTAAAGTCAAAAATTAACCCCGGGCCAGCTTGGTCAAAACTCAAAGTCCGAACCAAAACTCGATTACCCATTCACCCCCTAGCCTAGATATACAATTGGTTTCGGAATCCGACCTCAAATTGAGGTCCAAATCCTCGAAATTCGAAATTCCTAAATTCTACCTAAGCACACCTAATTTCCCATGAAAAACCCAAGATTTAAAGATAAAATCATGTAAAAAGATGAAATAGATTGAAGAAAATGAGTTAGAAATCACTTACCTATGATTTGGAGAAGTTTGGGTCTTTGAAAAATCGCCTAGGGAGGTTTAGGGTTCGAAAATTTGAGAAATGAGTTCAAAATACTGACTAAGTGATGTTTTGATCAGTTGCAGATGTCGCATTTGAGACAAGAGCTTCGCAATTGCTAAGCTCGTTCCCAAATGCGAACCTACGGCATGCCTGCTACTGTTGCAATTGCGAACAATTTGTCGCAATTGCAAATGTTGACCCTTCCTGTTGACTTCGCAAATGCGAAGAGATGTTCGCAAATACAAACTAAGTTGGCCCAGCCTTGTGATTGCATTCGCGATGAAAAGCTCGCAATTGCCAAGCCTGTGAAGCCTGACCTCACAATTGCGAGATGAGAGGCCTGCAGCTCTGCTGAAGCATACTAGAAAATTCCCTAAGTTCAAAATCGCTCCGTGGCCTATCCAAAACTCACTGGAGCCCTCGAGGCTCCAAACCAAACATGCACACAAGTCTAAAAAGATCATACGGACTTGCTCGAGCGATCAAATCGCTAAAATAAAATTTTAAACAACGAATTTAACTCCAAAACTCATTTAATTTTCAAGATAGTTCAAACATTGTAATTTCTGAACCAATGGCCCGAATCACGCCAAATCACTTTCATTCTTCACCAAATTTCAAAGATAAGGCTTAAATATTATAACAGACCTGTATCGGGATCCGAAACCAAAATACGGGCCCGATACGAACAATATCAAATATTATTCAACTTCCAAAATCCATTATATTTTTCAGTGAATAATTTTCTTCAAAAATTTATTTCTCGGGCTAGGGACCTTTGAATTAGATTTCAGGCATACGCCCAAGTACCATATTTTACTACGAACCCTTCGAGACCGTTGGAAAATGGGTTTGGGTCCATTTACCCAAAATGTTGACCGAAGTCAACTAAAATGATGTTTTTAAGCCAAAATTATTATTTCTTAAATTTTTCGCACAAAATCTTTCTAGTATCGCACCTGGATTGCGCATTCGAATCGAGGAAAGATAAAAGGATGTTTTCAAGGCCTCAGAACACGGAAACATTTTCTAAAACGAAATATAACCTTTTGGGTCATCACATTGGGCGGCCATGGATCCATAGCATGAGGGTAGTGCCATCGACCCTTCCTCAAATGATGAAGTTCCCAACAAAGGATGGCGTAAAAACAATATATGGAGAGCAGCATGCAGCTAAGGAGATGTTTGCAGTACACGACTTGGCACCGGTATCCATACCATCCACATCGAAAAAGTCAAAGGACAAAAGGTGGCCAAATAGCAATCACAGCCCATACCCTTGGTTGATCCTGAGGGATAGGTGATCAATGAACAGGTGGTCGAGGATGAAGAAGAGGATTTCCTCATCTCCTGAGCCTTCGTTGCCCCCGAGGAATCAGATGCGACGAAGTCCATGCTCGAAGAACTCAAGCAGGCAGTATTGATCGAGCATCGTCCAGAACGAAAGGTATACCTGGGGACCGGGTTAACCCCCGAACTCAGAAAAAAACTCGTTAAATTTCTTATCAATGACATTGATTGCCTTTCCTGGTCCCACTTAGATACGACAGGGATCCCACCGGAGATAACTACCCATCGACTAAGTGTCGATCCTAAATTTAAATCGGTGAAGAAAAAGAGGAGACCTCAGTCCGAGGTAAAGCATGCATTCATCAAAAATGAGGTAACCAAACTTCTCAAGAAAGGATCCCTTAGGGAAGTAAAATATCCCGAATAGCTAGCTAACATAGTGGTAGTCCCTAAAAAGGGGAATAAACTTAGAATGTGTGTAGACTACAAAGATTTGAACAAAGCATGCCCTAAAGATTCTTTCCCATTGTCCAACATCGATAGTTTGATCGATGCTAAGGCCGGCCACGAGATCCATACTTTATTGACGCCTACTCTGGGTACAACCAGATTCAAATGAACCTGGAGGACCAGGAAAAGACTTCGTGTATCATGAAGTATGGCACGTATTGTTATAATGTAATGTGCATCGGGCTAAAAAATGCAGAAGCCACATATCAACGCCTAGTTAATAAGATGTTCGAACATCAAATCAGCAAATCCATGGATGTTTATATTGATGACATGCTAGTTAAGTCCCTGCGCGTAGAGGACCATTTGACCCATTTGCAGGTGATGTTCGATATCCTAAGAAAGTATAACATGAAGCTCAACCCCGAGAAATGCGCTTTTGGGTTCGGCTAGGGCAAGTTCTCTTGCTTTATGGTGTCGAACATGGGTATCGAGATCAACCCCAATAAAATCAAAGCCATCAACGAAATCACCATAGTGAACAATGTGAAAGTCGTACAACGGTTGACCGGATGGATAACTACCCTAGGTTGATTTATCTCGAGGTCATCAGATCGGAGCCATCATTTCTTTTTCCCTACTCAAGAAGAAGAACAACTTCACATGGACTCCGGAGTGCCAACAAGCCTTGGGAGAATTAAAACGGTGTATCTCGAGCCCACCCCTGCTCTGTACTCCGAAGGAGGATAAAACACTCTACTTGTATTTAGCCGTGTCTGAGGTGGCGGTAAGTGGCGTGTTGGTTCGAGAAGAGAAAGGTACATAATTTCCTATCTATTATGTGAGTCAGACCCTAGGAGATGCTGAAACCAGGTACCCCTATTTGGAAAATTTAACTCTTGTGTTAATAAGCGTATCTAGGAAAATAACCATATTTTCAATGCCATCCTATATGTGTATTGACGACGTACCCACTTCAAAATGTCTTGCATAATCCCGAATTATCGGGTAGATTGGCCAAATGGGCCATCAAACTTGGAGGGTGTTGTCGATGCCCCCTCTTTCTAAAGGCGAAATCGGGTTTACGACATTTTAGGAGGACAACTCGTTCCCTTTTGGGAGTTGGGTTTTGGAATTGAAGAGTCGCCACCTAATGATTAAGTGCATTAGGACACTAAGAAGGGTTTGAGTTTAAAGAACCAGAGTTTGGGTAAGGGCTACAAATTATCTCGAGGGGAAGGTGTTAGGCACCCCTCAAGATCCACTAGTGTGGTTCCCGACCATGTTATGATTGTGACTTCACATAATCAAGTAAGAAATTAAGGGCTCAAATAGGAAGGATTCGCATACAACATTGAAAATAAGTTAAAACTTGAGGAAAGGCAAAGTGGGCAGAAATTTTATGAAAGATTTAGATAATTTAAAAGAGATAGACGAAAGCAAGAAAAAGGGAGGGGTCCTAGGTTTATGATTAATATGGATCACGTCAATGCAATACCCAGTAATCGCTCCTCAAAAGAGGGGCTACATGAGGTATTATCGCACTGGTCATCATATTCATATCTATCCTTCCCATCCCGTTGAGGTATTAAAGCGCGGAATAGTATCGTTACATAATGCATGCTACTACCCATCCCAATCCTATTAGTCTTGGAGGCATTGAGACTACTAGTCCTAAAGGGAAGGGAGTTGGGGCTTTTCAGGGTTTCAAAAGGATAAAAGTCTCGGTGACAAGCAAAAACACATAAACAGTTAGGGGAAAACAAATAGCAATTAAGGCTCATACAGGCCTCCTCACTTAAAAGAAAAAATATAGCATGACTTCATATACTGGTTTGGTCTGAATTAAATTAAAAGCGTAGGCTAGGCTAATTCATCACATATTTCTCATCTGAGGAGTCTGAATTAGCCTTGTCTGGATGTACTTTATCAAAATTGAAGCAATTAATTACCTAATAGTTTGCCTAAGTGAGACCTATAGGCATGACATCTAACAGAGCGTATTGATTTTAAGGAAAAAGTTGCTGGTTTTATAAATAGAAGGATCTACAGACTTTAAACGATCTTATGCCTGATTTTAGATCCATAGATGAAATAGACGAAGCTGGTTCAGTTGATTATTTCTATAGGCATGATTTCTAAGCGTAATTGGTTTTAAACGATTGCATAGATGCAAGAGTCCTATGGGCATGGTATATAGAGTGAAGTTGGTTATTTATTAAACCTATGATTGTTTGCCTAACGGCATGTATATGCAGAAGAGCAGAAACCTAAGATCATGATTTCTATATGCCAAACTTATAGGCATAATTTCTAAAATGCAGAAGAGCAGAACTTATAGACATAATTTCTAAAATGCAGAATGCAAAAAAACTTAAGGCATAATTTCTACGATGCAAATGTGCAGAAACCTACGATCATGATTCCTAAGATGCAGAACTTAAAGGCATAATTTAAAAAATGCAAAACCTATAGGCATGATTTCTAAGATGCAGGAAAACTTGTAGGCATGAGCTTTTAAAAATGCAGAATGCAAAAATTATAAATAAACTATAGGAAAGTTTTCTACCCTTTACATGCATCCATCCCCATCCCTTTCCACTAGCCATCCCCAATTGTTATTACAAATTATTACAGACCCAAATGAATCAGAAAAGAAAAGTAAAATTACATCAGAAGTTCCAGCTACATCCAAACAACCTAATTCAGACTCAAACTCCAACAATATGAGATAAACCAACTTCCAAGATCAGATTTCAAAAATCCTTTATTATATTTGGGGCGTGTCAATGTTCCCAACAGTCTCAAAGGGCTCCGGGCAGTGCTTACACCCCAAACCATTGCAAAATTAATATCAAAGTGCAGTGTGAAAATAAAAGCCCTCAGATGTCCAAGTTCAGAAGGAGCTCAAGGTCCCAAAGCAAGGCTCATAAGAAAGGGGTAGAACATAAGGGTCTAAGAATAAGTGTAAGTGCATAGAGGGGGAATTAGGGAGAGCCATGTCAGACTGGTGGTCTGACCAGCCTGTTAGCTAATTTAGGAGTTGGGATCCATTGTAGTCCAAGTTATGGCCTGGGCAGTAATTAGGGTACTGCCAGGCCAAGAACCTTAACTTAAACATATAGAAAGGACTAGGGGTAGGGATTCACAATAGAGATAGATATAAGAAAAAACATAATTAGCATAGATCACTGAACGGGAAGAGTAAATTAAACGAGAAAGCTTGAACTGTAAAGTAAACACATAGGGGTGAGGCAGAAAATTAAATGAAAAACATACCAGTTTCAAAGGAAAATAAGTAAGAAAACAGTAGTCTTTCAAAAAGCCAAGTTGCAAGCACAGCAGTTCCAAAAGGTCTCAAGCAATGCAGAGTGTAGATGTGTGAGTAAGAAGTTCGAGGTATTGAACTTGAAGTATAGATGTGAAAGTATCCAATTGGGAATGTAGATGTAAAGTCTGGTCCCCTAAAGTGCAGAAGTGAAATCCCTTTTATAGTGCAAAGAAAACCAATAAGAAAGGTAAAGAAATCATTGAAATAAGTCTCCTTTTGGTTAAGGGATTCTGATTCCAACGGGTAGAAATTAGTTAAGGAAAGGAATTTCTAATTAAACCTTTCAAAGTAGCATAAAAGGGGTAAATACATGGAAGTCATTTAAGGAAAACAGTCAATGGTACACGATTTGTGCCAAATATGGTAAGGGAATCAATTAAACAGCCATGAAACCAAAAATTGCAAGTTCAATTGAATGAACCAAATCAAGAAAAGTAAAGGAGGTTCAATTGAAGGAAAATCAGTGACAGTTTATCACCCTTATTAAGGGGGTTTCAGAATCAATCACTTAGTTGGTAAAAAAACCTTTTGAAAGAAAAATTTCTCATATATATAAGCACACATATCAAACAAAAAGAGTCCGTAAGGTATTTAGGAAAAAGATTTTAACACTGAAAGTCTCAGAGTCCCAAGCCAAAGAGATTCAAGTTTAATTACAGACTCACAGTGAGCTAGAAAGCCTAGGGTCCCAAAGCGAAACCCTAGTACTACTTGTCAAAGAAACCCCAAAACCTAGGGTTTCGAATAGAGTCAGAGGTGAGAAAACAAGGTCTTTGAAAGAGGCTTAGAAATCTCTTTCAAAGACTTATGAGAGACAAACATGCACAAACAAGTTTAGAAGAAAGAGATGATGCGAGTTTTTAATCTGTAGAGAAAAATATACAAACAGAACTCAGTAAAGTTACCAAAATAAGGATTCAAACATAAGCACATATAGCAAAGAGTGAGGAAAACAACACAAATTAAAATGCGAGCATAAGATTAACGACAAAAATAATAGAAAAGTCTTGCCTAATAGAACAGAAACAAGAGAGCAAACGCATGCATAATAAGACGGACACATACGAGCATGAAACACACATAAACAAAGAACAAGAAGCATCAGAAAAATAATTGAAGAAACTTTTTTCAAAAACCCTAAAAATCGATTTTGAAAAGGAAATTTGGGGAAAACCTTTAAAACATCAAATAACGCTCAGGCATGTCACAGATCTAAAAGAAATAAGCAAGTACAAAACCTCACATGGCTTGGAGTTGCAGAAGAAACCCTAGAATGAGAAAGTTCTTGAGGAATGTCAGATCTTGAGTTGAAAAGACTCATATTGCTTGAACGCGCCGAAATAATAGCTGGAAAGGCCATAGATCTACAGATCTGAGAAAGATCTAAAGAGAGCCATTAAGATCGGGCTCCAGAACCTCGATCAGCTTAGGTTTAATGGTGAGAGAGAGTGAGTAGAGGCCATCCATGGCCCGGAATGCCATGGATTCCGGTGGAAACATGGAAGAAACAAATGGGAGATGATTAGGGTTTCGAAGAGGCTAGAGAGAGTTTGGGAGATGAAGAGGATCAAGGCGGCGTCTCAGATAGAATTAGTTAGGTTTAGGTGGGTTTGGAAATTAAAAAGAAAACAAAAAAATTACGGTCGTTGATCAAAATGTTCAACAGCCAGTATTAAAGGGGAGCCGGGTGGGTTTTAAAATCGGGTCAGGGGTCGGGTGATTTAGGAATTGGGTAGGTTTCAATTTGGGGCAAAATTGGGGTTAAATTGTGGTTAAAATTGAAAGGGAAATGAGGCTATAATTGAATTAGAAACGGGCTAGATGTTAAATAGCCAATTTTCCCCCTTTTATTTTTATGAAAATAGTAATAATGATTTTAAAACCAAATTAAAAGCACTAAACTAATTAATAATATATAAATATTAATCTAAAAATACTTGAAATAATTTTCTAATTGCAAAATGCTGTTAATTGTAAAATAGGCTATAATAGCAATTATATGCAATTTAGCTTTAGAAATACCAAATAAATTTGTAAAAATATACAAAAATCACCTTAATTATATTTTGGTGTAAATATGAGAATAAAATAAGTTAATCATAAAAAGAATAATTTTTGGGAATAATTACTGATTTTTGTACTACTACAAATGGACAATAAATCGATTTTAAAATCTTTAAAAATTAGAAAAAATACCAAAACTCCTGGCATGCTTATTTATGCATATATATGTTATTTTGAAAATACATAGGGGGAAAATTGGGTATCAACAGGTGTGATATCAAATATAAGCCTCAAACGGCTATCAAGTCTCAAATTTTGGCAGACTTCGTGGCCGATTACGCGCGTACCCTCGTACCCGAAGTAGAAAAGGTTAGATGATGCAAAGGGGAAATGGAGAGAAGTATTACCTGAGGTGCTATGGGCATATTGAACAATGTCAAAGTCAAGCACGGGGGAGACCCTATTTTCTTTGGTATACGGGTCCAAAGCACTGATCCTAGTCGAAGTCGGGGAACCTAGCGTAAGGTTTTAGCATGCCACCTACGAATTAAATTACAAAGCTTGAACACTTCTCTCAAACTACTATATGAAAAACATGCGGCCGCATTAATTCGAATGGCCACGCAAAAACAAAGGATCGAAAGGTATTACAATAGAAGGATGAATCTTCAATATTTCGGATTTGGGACTTAGTCCTAAGGAAAGTCACTCTCAACACTCGAGGCCAAAACGTAGGGAAACTAGGCCTTAATTGGGAAGGTCTGTACCGTGTCCTCGCAGTAGTAGGGAAAGGATCCTACAAACTTAGCACAATGGAAGGCGAGCAACTACCAAATAATTGGAATGTATCGTTGCTCAAATGCTATTACTGCTGAGGTATGACCTTCTCCCCGTTTCCATTTGTATTTAAAACTAACTCCTTGCAGATGTTCGATTTCAAACATCGAGTCACCTTTCAGCTCGAAGATCTTGGGTTTAAAACAATGTGTTGCACTCTTTTTCCCTTAGATTGGGTTTTATCTCACATGGGTTTTAGAGGCAAGGTTTTTAATGAGGTAACATATATATGCTACCTAAGGAATATTCAATAAGTATTCAAGGCTTCTTTTCAATTAACCTCGAACTCTGGGGGGCATCACCTTCAGAGGATGCATTCTCGAACAAAGCAATTCATGCCAAGAAGGGCCTCGATTGGGGAATGTTGTAATGGACCACATGGTCAAATAAACCGTGTCCATGTAGAATAGTCGAACCCCCAGCGGCAAAATATGTACACATGTATCAATTATTTGAAGAAGCATTCTTATTATATCAAAATACTTTGTGCCTCAAAGAAGTCTACTATTTTCATATTTAACGGCTCATGGGCCAAAACCCCGAATGCACCCGAATACTCGGGGACTGTCATCGGCAATCGACACATCGAGTCATCGAACACTCAAACTTATAGTACCTCAAAGAGGCACACTCGAACTTATAAGACCTCAAAGAGGCACACTCGAGCTCACAAGACCTCAATAAGGCATACTCGAGCTCATAAGACCTCAAAGAGGCATCCCCTCGATATTAAGGCCAAAGCCATCACACTTGGGGATTAAAGGCTACGGCCATATAAAAGACTACGGTCACATGAAAAGTCTATGATCGAAATAATAAGGCCTAGAGATGTCGGACTTCTGCCATAAAACTAAAAGGCCTTCATATACTTCGAAAAACCTAGTTAAATCAGGCTACCCTTGGCAAAAGCAAATTATAAGGGGCTTCGATATAATCAGCCCTCGAATAATGCGAAGGCTTTGATAATATCGACCTTCAAAGAAACTTTAAGAGGTATTCGATTAACGTTGCATATCAAATTATAAACGAGATTCCAATCAATCGAACCTTTGAAAAACCCAAAAGGGTACAAAAAACATATCTAAGGCATACAAAATTTTCACTAAGTCTTTTAGCCAAAAAGAGGGAAAAATTATCGCTATTTCGGTGGTCGAATCGCCCCAACTTAAAGAGCCTAAGGGCCAATGTATAAGAGTGGCCAATATTAAAAAGCCTAAGGGCTAACTTTATTTTCGAGTTCGAGCAAGTAATCACTCGACCACCAAGCTCAAGGGCTACCCGAGTTTGAGAAGATTCTCACTTGGGGACAGTACACGAAGCCTAAGGGCTAACTTTATTTCAAGTTCAAGCAAGTACTCACTCGCCCACCAAGCCCATGGGCTACTCGAGTTCGAGAAAATTCTCACTCAGGGGCTATCCACAAAGCCTAAGGGCTAACTTTATTTCCAGTTCGAGCAAGTACTCACTTGACCACTAAGCCCAAGGGCTACCCGAGCTCGAGAAAATTCTCACGCGGGGACTATCCACGAAGTTCAAGGGATAACTTTATGTCAGATCCAAGACCTAGTTCTCATTCACTTGAGCCCAGGGTTGCGTTATTGTAAGCTCGATCTAAGCTCGAGAATTACCTAAGACCTCAAGAGGTATCATGTTAATCAATAAAGAACCTAAAGGTTGATTTCGTTCTAAGTTTGAACCAACACTCAGGTTGATAATTTGGGTTGTACAAGGGAATTTTCTATAAATAAAGGAAAATGAAATTCATCACAAACCAAGGTCGAAATAGAAGATCCTTTGTATTCACAAAGCACATTTACAAAACTCCTGCCATGGAGCCCTTACATAAAATAAAGAAATTAAAGAGGACCTAGTCTATTGTCGGGGTCACTCGCTCGGAAGCAGTATCCACCGGAATAACATCTTCGATGGTATGACCTTTGATAACCTGATCTTCGGGGGACTTTTTCCTCATCAGGGACTTCGTCTTCGTCCTCCCCACTCTCGGAGCTGCTGACAGAGTCTTCATCAGTAGAGAGCAATGAATCTGTCTCTTTTTCCAAATCCTTACTTCTCAATTTCTATAGAAAGGTCAAAGCCTTTTTCATGCACTTCCTCGAGAGTTTGGTTTCCATATTCCAGCCGAGCATGATTGACGGTGCAGGATAACTTAAGCTCAGTTTCAGCAGATATATCCATAACCCAAGCATTGGCAACTGCAGCATCGGTTTGATATGAAGACACGAACGTATCGGCTTTGGACTTAACCTTAGAAAACTCAGTGGCTGTCACAGTATGAAGCTCCATAAATTTATGACCCTTCTTTTTTGCACTCTGAAGCTGGATCTCGGTCGAGGATAGATGTTCCCGAAGACTTTCTTTTTCGGAGGCCAAGCAATCCATACTTTGCTTCCACCTGAGGGTTACAGCCTCTTTGGTCCTAAGCTCTTCCCAAAGTTACTCTGCCAGGTCGGCCTTCTCCTGGAACTGCAAAGGTAGAACATTAGACGCCAAAACAAACAAGTACAAAATGCTCCCATAAAGGTTATATTACCTTTTCAACGATCTTGGCCCGCTATTGGGAATCTTTCGTCGAACTGGCTCGAAGATTATTGAGTTCGCCCTCTCTTTCGGCATAGAGAGCCTTGAGTCCGTCCATCTGTGACATAAGCTTCCTAAGCTCATCTTCACATCGGGCAAGATCAGCTCGAGACTTGGAAAAAGCTTGATCGAAGAGAATCACAGTCTAAACACAAAGGAATGAGGTTATAAAAGCAAGAACCTAACTCTTAATGTAGTTATCAAGTCAAAGCTTACCTGCTTTTGAAGCTTCTCGGCCTTTTCGAGGATGAATGAGGCATCAATTTCGGGACCCTCCTCAATCCCGGCAAGGCATTTACCGAAAATGTCATTCTCCCCGTGGGATGTTCCCACATCAGGAGTCTTCATATCTTGGGCATCCTGTATTTGCCCCTTAGAAAAATGATGGGCCTGGTGGAGAGACATTCAGGTCAATCACCCCGAGCGGCTCAATCGGGGCATTCTCCCGCCTTCAAGGAACCTCAGGGTTGGATTCTCTGAGTTCATCACGAAGTGCCCTTTAGGACGGGGTGCTTTCTTGCCACTAGTCGATTCGAGAACCTTGCTTGAGCTCCCCCCGGAACTTCCTCAGCTTGAGGTTGAACCTCTTCGGTGGCCTCCGGCTCAGTAGCCTTTGAAAGATCGGTGCCTCCCCCTCTCCGAGTTATTAACAGGCGAACATCTTCGTCTTCGACCTCATTTCTCTCTTTGTCCTCAGCACAAAGACGTGCAATAGTTTTTGGAGTCAAGGCCACTATATTGGCCCTAGGTTTTCGAAGCTTGGCCTTTTTTGGCTTCGGGGACTCCAGCAGCGACCCTTTCCTTCTTTTCTTGTCCTTAGCAGGTTTTTGGGTCTCTCCATTGCCAGGTAGTGACGGCCTCATCGAAACAACATCTCTGAGGCCTATACAAGCGTAAAGTTAAGTGTATTGCTGGGCAGTATTTCACTAAGCGATTTAAATATGCAAATACTAAGAACTCACCGTGGTTTTTGGCCTCCCATTGGCCTTTGGCCAGACGCGCTCGGCATATGTGGAAGTGGAAGCTAGTTGCCGAACCCAGCCCGGGAGGTCTGCAACCGTACCTTGATACCAATCAATGACCGCATCATCAAAAGGGAGTTAGTTCAAAGGAAAGGGAAAATGTCTAAGTAATGAAACATGCCCGATAGGTTTGTACTTATGCTTAATATTCCATTCCTCAGGAACGGCATCTTTTCAGCAGGAATCAGGTCGGAGGTCCTGACTTGAACAAAGCGGCTCATCCACCATTGGTCTTTATCCTTATCGATGGTAGCGAAGAAAGACTTCGGAGATCGATGTTGCAATTTTATCAAACCACCTCAATTGAGATGATGGCTGTATAATCTGATCAGATGGTCGAGGGTAAAAGATATCCCCTCGACTTTGCTTGAAAAGTACCTAATTAGGTGAATAATCCGCTAGAAGGAAGGATAAATTTGGCAGAGTGCCACTTGGTATAGTTGACAGAAATCGAGAATCACTGGGTCTAGAAAGGGCAAAGAAGGATCTATAGGACCTAAGGTAAATGGGTATGTGTATACGCTTAGGTACCGCGCTTTGTGAGTGGTAATATCCCCATCAGGTGAAGGGATCTTCACGTGAACTTCATCTCCCCTTCACTTGTTTGAGTTCTCTTATTAAGCTAATATACCGAGACATGGGTTCACATCGTCCTGGAACCAAAGCAAACTTGTCGACCTTGAAATCGGAAGGCGTATCACAAAGCCCGGGGGTACACTCTCAATACAAGGAGGTACCACCATTTTGTTCTTCGACGGGCGTGAAGACGAAGAGGCCTTCTCTTTTTGTGGAACTGTCTTAGAAGTTTTTGCCATTTTTGTTGTGAAAATTCAGAAGAAGGAGAAGTAGCTGGTTAAGAAATGGGTACAAGGAAGGAATAAGTGCAGAGAGGATTTGATGATATTGTAAAAGTAAAAGTTTGAAGAATGAATGATTGAAGTATTTATAGAGGTCGTCTAAGCGTGTTGGAGAAGATAAACGGATGACCAATATCCGTCTTTCATTAAAGGCTTTTCGAAAACTGTGTAGGCATAACTTTTGCATGACTTTTCACTCACACGGATTGTTGACCTCACTAGACTGACATTATGATTGGGACATCGAAGGGGGCGAGAATCAGATTGTTTCTTATCTTTTATTTCTAAGAAACGCGGGGACTATCTGTATATGGTCGAAATCGGAGAGCTCGATTTCGAGCACTTAACGGTACCCCGGTTTCGACTTCGGGCAGCACGAAGTAAAGACCAGATCGGACTGGAAAATGCATACCTCGAGGGAGAAAATCGAAGACCCGTCAAGATCTACCACGAGGGCAGTACAATTTCGATCACTCAAGAAAGAGCAGGAATTTCTCAATGACACGTGGATCATGGCATAAATTATAGGATAAAATTTGTATGAAATAGTATGATTTTGTACTAGGTTGTTATACAGTTGTACCAATAGAATTCTTTACCGTAGTTGGGAATGTACCATATTAGGGTTTTCCCCTTCTATAGTAAGGGGACCCCAATCATTTGTAAACATCATTTCATTCACTGCAATAGAACATTCTACTCTGCTTTTCTCGTTTACCGTGCTCCACAATTGTTCTTCGACTTTATTATTTTTACTTTATTGTTCATACTTTATTTTCTCTTAACTCACCTTGAGGCTCCCGAGATAATCGAGCTCGAGGTCCCCATTGCTCTAACAACACTGGTTTGGTTCATCAATTCTTCTTATCTAAACCTAATATTACTTGTATATTCACTAGTATTGGAATAAATCAGATATATTTAAAGCCACAGATCATCTTTAATTGTTACTCATATTTTTAAAGAAAAATAATGCAAATCATTAAAAAGATAGGATAGGGTGCAAATTAAAAAAGAGGATACACATTAGGGGTGCAAAATGGAAAGATCTCATAGACAAATTGATCCATTATAACAAGGAAAAAAGCAAAAAAAATTGAGAAACTAAGAAGATAAATTTCTTGGCCATCCTAGAAAATTTCAAATCACCCCTTCGAAGACCATGATATATATATATATATATATATATATATATATATATATATATATATATATATATATATATATATATATATATATATATATATATATATATAT
>MU742273.1:126577-155544 GCA_026770625.1 Nicotiana glauca
AAATATATATATATATATATATATATATATATCCTTTAATAAAAGTTGAATTCTTCTTTTCCTATAAATTTCTACTATTTTTATTATAAAAGAGAGGAAAACTAAAGAAGAAGATATAACCAGAAAAAGAAGTAGAAAGAAATAACGATAGCATCAATTTTGGACTATTTTCATTAGATCTTTCTCCCAAAACAGCACTTTCTTTCTCCCTCACCTTCTTCCCCTTTGGTAACAACGAAAGTTCTTCTCCTCTTAAGTCACAAAACAAATATCTCCTTTCGTTTCCTCCTAATTTGCTGTGACAATTTTTAGATATGTTTCTTTTTGTGTCACGATCCAAACTCAGAAGCGTATCCAGAATTTAAATTATATGGGTTCAACTTTTAAGATTTTTAATATTGAACTCATTATATTTTAAAATTATGGGTTCAAATCTATTATTTTTGCAATTGTAATGATTGTTACACAAAAAGTTCTACTCCGCGTCGAAAGTTATAGATTCAATTGAACCTATAACTTCCACATTGCATCCGCCTCTGCCCAAAATCCTAACATATTGTGATGGCGCCTAACACATTACCAGGCAAGCCGACAATCACATAACAACTATGCATCTGAATCAAAACGTGATATAATAATCTCAACATCGAAAAATCTCATAAAATCTGATAAAAACAATTGTAACGATACTATAATCATTCCAAAACCTGGTGTCATTGAGAACATGAGCACTACAACATCTCAACAACTAATACAAATGTTTGAATAATAGAACAGTATTGAAGAAATTAAATAAAAGGAGAATCAACATCTGCAGGCGTCATATCAGCTACCTCAAAGTCTCCAAGAAGGTACTAGCACCACCCTAGCAATCACCGCATCTAGATGTACCTGCATCGGGACACGAAGTGCAGAGTATAGTATGAGTACAACCAACCCAACATACTCAATAAGTAATAGAACCAACCTTAGGCTGAAAGCAGTGAAGAGCTCAAAAGGATACAGTCTAAATCAATATAAAGTCAACATAGGTAAGATAATGACAACAAATAACTCAGAGAAATTTTCATAATTAGCTCGTTCGAGTGCAGAAATTTAGACATGCTTTCAAGTTCAACAATTAAAGCCCAACGGTGATAAAATATGCCAAGTACATCTAGCATGAGGAATGTTATACATGTCAGATATGCATGTCAAATGTAATAAATCACGGTGATATTCCCCATGTACTCACACTCTCGGAGTACTAAATCTGTCTGTCTTAATTATCCACTCATCACACACACAAAAAAAAAAATCACTCCACACTATAGGGGTACCTGGCATCAATGTCCCTTACTAACGCACATGTATATATATCTCTATACGTGCGCTCACTGCTGGTATGTCAGACACTGGAGGGGCAGATCCTGCCCAAGCGCTAATATAAAGCTTGTAAGGTCTGGTGCGGTGTGCAACCCGATCATAATAATAAATAAGCCAATAGGTCCTTCTGCGGAATGCAGCCCGATCTACAACAACAACAACAACAATAGCAACAACAACAACAACTACTACTACTATAATAAGAACAAAAATAACAACAATAATAACAACAACAAGAACAACATAGCTCAGGCCCACCTCAATCACCAATCTCTCAATTCTTAAGGCTCACAGCCTCGTACTACTCGCCCAAATAAAATAATATGTAATGTAACAATGAATGATAACAGAGACTGAGATATCATATGCAAACAAAGGATGATGACTGAGCACATAATTGAAGTTAAAGCAGAGTACTAAATTTGTCTGTCTCAATTACCCACTCATCACACACACGCACACAAAATAACTCCGCACTGTAAGGGTTCCTGGCATCCATGTCCCTCACCAAAGAGCATATATATGTGTGTGTGCGCGCGCGCGCGCGCGCCTGCGCTCACTGCTAAGTATGTCAGACGCTAGAGGGGCAGATCCTGTCCAAGGGCTAAGATAAAGCTTATAAGGCCTACTGCGTTGTGCAGCCCGATCCATAAAAATAAATAATACAATAAGGCATGTTGCGGCATGCAACCCGATCCACAACAACAACAACAACAACAACATGGCTCTCAGGCCCACCTCAGTCACCAATATCTCAAGTCTCATGGCTCACAACCTCGTACTACTCAGCCCAATCAATAATAATATGTGATGTAACAGTGAATGATAACAGAGACTGAGATATGATATGAAAAAAAAGGATCATGACTGAGCACATAAGTGAAGTTAAAGCAGATAACTCAAAACACCAGAAATATTCTCAATAGGCCTCAACTGAATAAGCACATAGCCTAAATATATTTTTCTAACATAAATTATAGCTCAATTACTCTAACAAGTAAGAATTTTACGGATAGAACAGGACTTGATAACAATACAGTCCAAAAGAATCAACCGAATCATGAATACCACCGTGACGCCCACATGCCCATCACCTATCATATGTGTCACCTCAACACAAATCATATAATACATTTTCTTGGGATTTGTACTCCCAGTTCCAAGTTTAGAAGCGTGACTTACCTCAAAGTGCAACTCCATACTTCAACAAACTCTTGCCTCGCGAATCCGCCTCCAAACAACTCGAATCTAGTTAGAAATAACTTAATATAATCAATACAAGCTATAGGAATCGATTTTATACGATAAAACTACTTTCTTTAACCAAATTCAAAATGTCAACCCCGGGTTTACACCTTGGAACCTTACAAAATTTATAAAATTTGAACATCCGTTTAATTATGAGTCCAACCGTACCAAATTCATCCAATTCCAACCACAAATCAGATTTCAATTCTCCAAATCTTACTCTCCAATACATAAACAATAAATCCACCAAACTTCACCTCAAATACACATTATCTAGGTAGGAAAATCAATGGGTATTCAATATTAATGGACAAAAATGATCCAAAGTTGCTTCTCGTTAATTATAGTGAAATCCCTCTCAAAAATCGCCACTATCCGAGCTTCTAAAGTCCAAAAATGAAGAAAATGGATCAACCCCTCGACTATATCATTCTGTCCAGCAAAACAGCTTCCGCATTCACGATCGCCGCTTCTGTGGTCAACTATCCGTATCTGCAGAAATTCACTTAAATGCCGACCCACTGCATCTGCGGTCCATAGCCCGCACACGTGGAAAATAACCATGTTTGCGACTCTTGCTCCCCAGTCCCCTTCCGCTTCTGCGGACTAATGACCACACCTGCGGATGCGCTTCTACGTACAATTATCCACTTCTATGGACTTCCAATCCAGCTCCTCCTCCAATTCTGCAGAAATAAACATGTATTTGCGGGTTCGCAGATGCGGAAATAACCTCACACCTGCAGACACTGCCCAGCACTCCTTGGCTACTTCTGTAGCTCTGCACCTGCGACCAATTCTTTGCAGGTGCGATTACACATAACTGAACCTAACAAATTTTTCATAAGTTCAAAATTTAATCTGATTTCAATCTGAATCATACTCGAGGGCCTCGGGACCCCATCCGAATATACCAACACATTCTAAAACATGATACGAACTTAGTTGAAGCCTCAAATTACATCAAACAATATAAAGAATATGAATCGTACCCCAATTCAAGCGTAACGAAACTGATGAATTTTTAACTTTTAAAATCGATGCCGAAACCTATCAAACCAACTCCGATTGACCTAAAATTTTGCACACAAATCATATATGACATAACTGATTTACTCCAACTACTGAAACCAAAATTCGAGCCCGATATCAACAAAACTAACTCTCGGTCAAACTTCTCAACCTTCCAAACCTTCAACTTTCTAATTTTCGCCAATTCAAATCAAAACGATCTACGGGCCTCCAAATCAATATTCGGACATACTCCTAAGTCCGAAATAACCACACGGAGCTATCAGAACTATCAAAAATCCGGAGTCATTTACACATAAGTCAATATCCGGCCAACTCTTTGAACTTAAACTTCCAACCTTGGGACTAAGTATCGCAATTAATTGTGAAATATCTCTGAAACCAAACCAACCATCCCTAAAAGTCACATAACCACAACTGAACATAGAATAAGCAATAAATGGAGAAACGAGGCTACAATACTCAAAATGATCGGTCAGATCATTACATTCTCCCCCTCTTAAACAAACGTTCGTCCTCGCTCGGTCTCCCAAGTAGCCTCCTCGACTGGCTGGGTGCTCCACTGAACTTTCACTGAAGCTATATATTTTGGTCTCAACTTTCGAATATGCAGCAAAAAATAAATGATTGAGAAGAAAAAATTTCTACTTTAACTAAACTAATTAGTTTCAATTGAAATTGGGTTTTGCCATTATGTATGATTGTTACTATTTTACTATTCTATTTTTCCTGTTTCGTTTTCCTACGAAGTATGAACAATACCTTCACAGGGTTCAAGAGAAAAATGTAATAAGTTGGAAAAATGTGATAAGCTTCGCGACGGCGAAGCACAATACATGAGACATTAGAAACAGTTAGTCCTACAAGTTCGAAATGATCGGAAACTCACCCGAGCTCATCAGACTCCAAACTGAACATGCACACGAGTATAATAACATCATACGAACTCGCTCACACGATCAAACAACCAAAATAACTTCGAGAACCACGAATCAGACATCAAAACTTATGAAATTCAAAAGAAAATTCAAGAACCTCTAAAATCATAACCAAACGTCTGAATCCTATCAAACTAACTTCGTATTCCACCAAATTTTGCAGACAAGTTTCAAATAGCAAAGGAACCTATACTAAGTCCCAAAACTAAAATCGGAACCTGATAACCATAAAATCAACCTACGTTCAAATCTAGGAAATTTTCAAACATTAACTTTCGGCAAAATAAATCAAATCAACCTATGGACCTCTGAGTTCAATTTCGGGCATATGCCCAAGTCCAAAATCACAATACGAACTTATCGGAATCTTCAAAATACCCATTCGGGGTCATTTACCCAAAATATTAACCATAGTCAACTTAAGTTGTTTCTAAAGTTGTTTAAGCAACTCAATCAGTTGTTTAGTTCAGTTACATTTTGACCTTATTTGTATGTGATTTTTATGTTTTTTTTTTTTTTGAAACAGAAGTATAATTGATTTGCACTAATCACAGATTTTAAAAGGTAATAACCAGTTGGAAGGAATCTCCTTTGTGGGAATGTATATAATTTGTAAAAAAGATACATTTATATAGGATAAATGGTTTGTAATATAGTACATATCACAAAAGTTTGTAATAGTTTCCAGGGTAAAAAAATCCCTAAAAAATAATATAAAAAAACTTGTTTTGCACTTCGTAGCTTTCTGCTAGTTTGTCCCATTTTGTGACCTTTGTAGCTGCAAAATTCATCCTAGCTGCTTCTGTCAATCAAGACCAATATGAGGAGAACCATGCCCTACGTAATCCCTGACTTTTAGTGATGCAATCGTTTTCTGTTTAATGAAATCAAAACATATATAACCATCCAACGCGCAAAAGACAAACTTAAACCACTTAACACGCAAATGAAGGTAGAAAAATTCAAATAGGAATTGGCGAAATATTAACGTCTCACTCTCAGTACATAAGAAATTTCCTAGTTACCCTTTGTTTACATCCTCTTTTCCCTGTCAACGTATTAATCATTATTACCATTTAAAATTGAAAATGCCACTGCGTATATTAGTCAAAATATTCTTATACGAAAAGTAGCAAATATTACTATTTTCCCATCTTTCTGCCATGGCTACTTTGATGTTCTTGATGCTTTCAATGCTATTTGCAGCTGTTGAAGTTGGAGCACAGAAACAACCTTCCAACATAACCTTAGGTTCTATTCTTTATCCAAACCGAAACCCGAGTTCTTGGCTATCTTCTTCAGGCCATTTTGCATTTGGTTTCTATTCAAAAGGGGATGGATTTCAAGTTGGCATATGGTTAGCTTCCACGAGCGAAAAAACTGTCGTTTGGACTGCTGGTAGAGATGATCCTCCAGTTCATTCGGATGGATACCTCGAGTTTACAAAAGAAGGCAAACTTATTCTATGGTCAAAGCAGAACAAGAAAGTCATTGCAGAATCTCCAGAGCCAGTAACTTCAGCTTCCATGCTTGATTCTGGTAACTTTGTTCTCTATAATAAAATAGATATCGTTTGGGAAAGTTTTGATTATCCAACAGACACCCTCCTCGTTGGCCAGCGCCTAATATCAGGCCACAGCCTTGTCTCTAGTGTCAGCGAAATTGATCATTCAGTTGGGAGATTTTATTTGAGTATGCAGGCTGATGGGAACCTTGTTGCATATCCAACCAATTACATAAATAGACCTGAGGCTTCCTATTGGGCTTTTATGTTACAAAGTAGAGGCGAATTCGGTAATGTTGATTCAGTTTTTGTGAGTCTTACTCCAAGAGGCCAACTGTTCAGAAATGCTTCTAATGGTTTTGGTTTTCAAGTGAATGAAATAGCAAATAGCTCAACTCGAACCCCAAATAAGACAGTGATTTATCGCGCTACTCTTGATCCTGATGGTATTTTTAGGCTTTATACACACAGTTTTGAAGGCACAGGTGAATCGAGCTTGGAAATCAATTGGTCATCGCTACAAAATCAATGCCAAGCCAGCGGATTCTGTGGTGTAAACAGTTATTGTACTGCAAGAAATGGCAGCAGCACAGGTGCTTGTTCTTGCTTACCGGGATTTTTATATGTCAACCATGAAATGAAATTCCAAGGGTGCTATCGGGGATTTGTTTATGAAGAGTCTTGTGGAAGCAGCGACTCTACATTATTGGCCTACAATCTCACCATGATTCAACACTTGAAACTTGGAGGATATCCATTTTCTCAGGTTTCAATTGTTGAGCAGGATTGCAGAAAATCTTGCTTGGAGGATTGTACTTGTTGGGCGGCTCAATATGTGAATGGAGTTTGCAGCAAATTCAAGCTTCCATTAATTTATTCAACACTTGATCCAACTGATCAGTCTGTCAAGGCTTTTGTCAAGCAGAGCTACAATATTTCTCAAATTGCTGGTCACACTGTTCCTTATCCTGGAAAAGCTGGGAATAGAAATAAAAACCGGAAAGAGATAATCTTGATTCTATCCCCTGCTCTTGGCTCCGTAGCATTTCTGCTTACGGTTGTTGCAATTTGCAGTTATCTTTTCTACAGAAGCAGAGATCGACAATATCAAAAACTGTTGGAAAATCCATATTTGGGGCCAAACGAGGAGTTCACTCTTCGATCATTTTCTTACAGCGAGCTTGAAAAAGCCACTGAACATTTCAAGGAAGAGATAAGGCATGGTTCGTTTGGAAACCTCTATAAAGGAATTTTATCAGAAGGTAACAGAACGATTGCTGTAAAACGACTGGAGAAGATGGGGGATGAAGGAGAAAGGGAATTTAAAGCAGAAATGACAGCAATTGGGCAAGCTCGTCACAAAAACTTGGTTCATTTGCTTGGTTTTTGCTTGGAGGGGTCTGAAAAGATTCTTGTATACGAGTACACGAGCAATGGATCACTTGCAGATATCCTGTTTAATTCTGAAACAAGTCCTTCTTGGGAGCAAAGGATGAGGCTTGCACTTGACATATCAAGGGGAATACTTTATTTGCATGAAGAATGTGAGACTTGCATAATTCACTGCAACATAAAGGCACACAATATCCTTGTAGATGATTTGTGGACGGCTAAAATCACTGATTTTGGGCTAGCAAAGTTTTTGGTTCCTAATCAAGTAGGGAACCAACTTCAGTTCAAAACAAGAGGGTATTTGGCACCAGAGTTGCAGAATAGCGCGTTGATCTCTGACAAGGTAGATGTTTATAGCTATGGAGTGATGCTCTTGGAGATCATATGTTGTAGAAGTAATATGGATGTCAATGTCTCGACTGAGGATGAGATCTTTCTTCCTACTTGGGTACACAAATGCTTTGTCGAAAATGATCTCAAAAAGCTAGTGGGAGATGAGGAAGTCGATATGAAGTCCTTAGAGACGATGGTGAAGGTTGGTTTGTTATGTATTCATGATAATCCTGATCTGCGCCCTTCTATGAGGAATGTGGTTCTCATGTTAGAAGGAATTATGGACATACCATTTTTAGCATACACAAACATTGTTTAGGTTTCATATGTCTTCTGTATATTGTAACATACTGGAGTATAATGAAACATAGATTTTACTTTGTAATAGAATGTCAAGCATTTTATTTATGTGAACCAAAACCAGTTTGAATGCCAAGCATAACTTTGGCGCTTTGTTGCCAAATATGTTCTTACTTCTAGCCTCTTTGATCTTGGTCTTCATATCAGACCTTTGTACTTTGATTGTAAACTATGGAAAGGAAAAAAAAAGAATGAAAAATGGAGAATTTAGAAACAATATTTTGTACTAATATGGACCAAAGGGAGTAGTTAAAGTTTCTTTCTTTGTAGTCCTTTTCAGCCTTTATTTTCAAAGTTAGAATTCTTACGCATGGAAAGTTTAAAGATAGAATTAATTGTCCTTTTCTCAGGTCTTTCATCAGACTTTTCTCAGGGAAGACTTTCTCTGGTTGTTTATAGTTTTCTATTGATGCTAACCCATTAAGAGAAGACCTAATGGTTGACTTGACCAAGTAATATTCCCAGTTTCTTCTTGGATATTTCTTGAGACTAGATTTTCTGTTTGTCTTTGTTGTTTCTCTAATTTTCTTTTCTTTTTTCTTATTTTGACAAGGATGTTAAAAGTTAAAACTTGTGCTGCTTTCTCTCACTCCAATATCATGTCTCTTTATTTCTTCCTTGTATTGTATGTGATCTTTGGATCAGCTAGAGCTCAATCAATGCCACCAAATACAATAGAACTAGGATCTTCTCTTCATCCCACTACTCAGCCTACAGCATGGTACTCAGCTTCTGGTCATTTCGCCTTTGGTTTTTATCCACAAGGAAGTGGTTACAAGGTAGGAATTTGGCTAGTGGGAGGCTCCAATAACAATGATACTATTGTCTGGACCGCGTTTCGTGATGATCCAGAAATATCTGCAGATTCCATCTTGGCCTTTATTGATGGAATTGTAGTTCAGAAAACAAGTAATGGGGATAAGACTATTGCTAGTTCATCAGAATCTGCATATTATGCCAACTTGCTTGATAATGGTAACTTTGTGCTTTACAACCAAGATCATGAGTCTATTTACGAGAGCTTCAGTTCTCCTGGTGATACAATATTAGGTGGCCAGATTCTAGCTAGTGGGGGTAAATTGATTTCTAGTTTCTCCTCCACAAATCATTCCTCAGGGAGATTTCGCCTCGTGATGCAGGGAGACGGGAACCTTGTTGCATACCCCAGAAATTTGAATGAGGCAGTGGATGCCTATTGGGCTTCACAGGTCTATTGCTCTGGTTGCAGAAATCATCTGCTTCTTAACAGTACAGGCATCTTATTGCTGATCAATGACACTGATTCTTCAGTAATTCGACGATTATATAGTCCACTTATGCAGAAGAACACAGGTATTTATCGGGCTACACTCGATCATGATGGAAATTTTCGACTCTATTCTCATGAATTCGACTCCAATGGTAATTCCAAAATACGGTTGGAGTGGCAGGCGATCGATGATCTCTGTCTTGTGAAGGGATTCTGCGGCCTTAACAGCTTTTGTGTTACAACTCACAATGTACACTCTTGTATGTGTCTACCAGGATCATACTTGAAAGAGAATGATCCAAGCTTTGGTGATTGTCAAAGGAACTTCACTAGAGGAAAGTGCATTCATGGCAAAGAAGATTCAAGTGTCTACAAGATTACTACTACGACTAATCTTACTTGGGAAGATCCTCCTTACTTTGCTACATCATTTCTAGGAAAAGAAGATTGTGGTAAATCTTGTTTTGAGGACTGTGATTGTGATGCTGCCCTCTTCGACGAAATTGGCCAATGTATGAAACATAAGCTGCCTTTGAGGTATGTCAAAGGCGCTCCTCAAGGATCTCACACTGCTTTTTTCAAAGTCAGCAATATAGTCGTGCAAAATCCAACAGCAGATTCAGTGAAGCCACCGTGGGTAGTGATCTTGGTTTTATCGATAAGTTTCGTTCTGTATTCAGGTACTGCTCTTGCACTTTCAGGATTTTATGTCTTCAAATTCAGGATAATAAAGTACAGGAAGCTATTGCAGACAGGAACCACAGGCTTAACGAAAGACTTCATACTCAGAACTTGCTCTTACAGAGAGCTAAAACAGGCAACTGATGGTTTCAAAGAAGAGTTGGGAAAGGGTGCCTTCGGTGCAGTTTATAAAGGGAGCTTCGACAAAGGTAAAAACCTTGTGGCGGTGAAGAGGCTAGAGAAGGTAGTCGATGAAGGTGAAAGGGAATTCAGAGCAGAAATGAAGTCCATTGGCAGAACTCGACACAGGAACTTGGTTCGATTGCTTGGATATTGTGCTGAAGGCTCAAAAAGAGCTTTAGTTTATGAATATATGAGCAATGGCTGCCTTGCAAATCTCTTGTTCCGAGGAGCTACTCGCCCTGATTGGAACTTAAGAGTAAATATTGCACTAGATGTTGCCAGGGGAATCCTTTACCTCCACGAAGAATGTGAAGCTCCAATCATCCACTGTGATATAAAACCACAAAACATCTTACTCGACGAGTTCTTGACAGCTAAAATCTCAGATTTTGGGCTCGCCAAACTACTAATGCCTGATCAAACAAGAACATTCACGGGTGTAAGAGGGACTAGAGGGTATTTGGCACCAGAATGGCAAACAAATACCCCTATCTCTGTCAAAGTAGATGTCTACAGTTATGGTATTGTATTGCTAGAAATCATTTGCTGCAGAAGAAACGTTGAAGTGTATGTGACGAAAATAGAAGAAATCCAGCTTTCGAAATGGGCATATAGTTGCCTTGTAGAAAGTGAAATAGACAAGCTTGTTGGAAGTGAAGAAGTAGACAAGAATACATTGGAGAGAATGATCTTAGTGGCGATCTGGTGCATTCAGGATGAACCAGCTCTTCGTCCTCCCATGAAACAAGTATTACAGATGTTACAGGGAATTATTGATATTCCAATTCCTCCATGTCCAAGCAGCAGCAGTTAATTTCATGTAAAATCACTAGTTTTAACTTGTATGCATGATTGTTTGGTTTACTTTTGTTTTCTTCAATAATATCTTTTGATCTTAAAGGGAAATTTCTGAAATAATCGCAAATGAGAACTGTAAGTTCTACCTTAGTTCACATTTTGCTTGAATGAGTGAAGAAAGAACATTATAAAGGCATTTATCGTTTTCAAGTTGGCATAATTATGTATATTCTTTTCATTCGACCTATTTGTGGAATCCATTACTCAAATGGTCAGTCAAACAAGGACGACAATGATACAACACAAGCAAAAACTCTACTCGAATCCTAAATATCCAACCTCACTAACTGAATGGCCAAAGCTTGAACATCCAATGCTAACGGTCTCTCCCAACTGTAATATAAGCAAGACTCCCTATTCTCTCAGCCTTCCTACTCAAAGCATTGGCCATAGTCCTTTAGTAGCTCCAACTACCTCTATTGCTTCAAGTTGAAATCCTTTTGCTTGAATAATTGCTGGAGACTCCTGTGATATGTGAACACATCACAAGACATGCCATAAAGATAATGCCTCCAAATCTTAAGTGCGTGAACAATTGATACCAACTCCAAATCATGTACAAAGTAGTTCTTTTTATGGGGCTTCAACTGACGCGAAGCATAAGCAATAAATCTACCCTCACTACTAGAAATCTGAAAGAAAAAAAAAAGCGATCACAAAAAGAGACCAAAGTTGGTCACTTACAGGTCAAAAAGCAACCAAAAAGCGAGCAAACAGGGTTGGTCGATATTTTGCAGGTCCCTTTACCTTAGGGACTAAAATTGGTCGCTAATTAGCGACCAACTTTGGTCTCTAAGGTAAAAGGACCAAATATTCCGGGTAAACAATATACCGACCAACTTTGATCGTTTTAATATTTTAATAATATAAATTTAGAGACTAAAGTTGGTCTCTATTCTTAAATTACGTTTTTATTTATTTATTATTAATCAAAATATAGCAACCAATTTTGGTCTGTAAACAAAATATTATATTTTAAAATCTGAAAATAGAGACCAAAGTTGGTCGCTATTTTTTTAATTTTTTTAAACATAAGCGACCAACATTGGTCGCTAATTTTAAGAATTTAATTATTTTTTAAACATAAACGACCAGAATTGGTCGCTAATTTTTACAAAATATATTTTTTTAGTAGACTGGCGAGCAAAGTTAATCGCTTTTTGAGAAATCTAGGTTAGTTAGCGACCAACCTTGGTCACTATTGCCCAAAAAATTAATTCTTTAAATAGAAAAACTACCAACAAGCGACCAAATTTGGTCGCTTTTCTGGGTATAATTTTGGCAGAAACTGCCTGTTTTGGCAGCTACACCACCTGCCAGCATACCAAATCCCTATTACAAGCAACAACAACAACAACAATACCAACAACAAAACCAACAACAACACAACAACAACAACAAAAACAACAACAACGCAACAACATTAACAACAACATCATTAACAACAACATTAAAACCAACAATGTATAATGTTAAATAGAACTAACATATCAAGCTAACCAAACTAAGTTAACTGTTATTACAAGCCCATTCGAAAATCGATTCCATTTGTCTAGTTCAAAATGTATAAAAGTCAAGGATTATTTTGTACATCATTATCATCACCGTCTGATGAACTTTCATCACCAAGACGGTATCCAGAAGGGTGTACTTGTCGATGACGGGAAGAACAATCACGGGGAGGACGGGAGGAACGAGCATTTGGAGGATGGAAGGAATGAGCACGGGGAAGGCAATCCTCTGGCGATGACTCACGAGACCGGAGAATCGGAAAAGTGCCAGAAGCTACGAGATATTTGATCTGCTCTTGCATGCCAATATACTGAGCATCTCCGCCGCTTCTAGCTCAGATGTGAGCTTTGTTACAGTCTCCTGCATAGCGGAGAGACTATCCCCATCAAGTAGCTCGGCTTGCGAGGAAGTCCCTATTTCTTGCATTCCATACTTATAGCGATGAAATTTCTTAGTAGGAAGCCCGTAAACCTTCCCCCATTTTGGACCTCCAGCAGCCTCCATCCACATTCTTTTGGCATCCTCGTCCGAAGGTTGGATTGGCTCTCCTGACTCATTAGGTGGCTGACTGCGTATGAATTCCTGCAGTTCAGCTGTGAAGCGACCCTATAAGAAAAATTACATTGAATTAGTATTTCAAAATTTATATAAAACTAAATAAAAATACTTTACGAAAAGTGAAAACTTACATGTGTCGAGGCTCGACCCTCGACCCACGTTTCTTGATCCATCTCTTTCTTCTTCTTTACAATATGAGTCTTCTTGAATAGCTCATCTTGGTTCATCGGACACTCCAACTTCTTTTCCTGAAAACTCATAAATTTTAGTTAATAAACAGAATAGATATACTTTGAAAATTAAAATAAATTAAGCAATTACATAACATTCTTCTTTTTATTGTCCCTAGGCTGATCGCACCTCAAGTGTGCAAGGATCCTCCTTTCTCAGATGCGCGAGCTTTCTTTCCTTTTTTGCTCTTCTCCAAGAACTTTGCGGTAAGCCCTTACCTTTGCAAATCCTCCCATAAATTCTGAAGCAACCAGTCAAGCTTCTGGTTCAACTTTCTAGCTTTGGAGAAACAATGCGACAATCGCTTGCGAGCTTTGAGATGAAAATTTGCAACCACTTTCGCGTTATAGCGGTGTTCCCATACACACTTGTTCTGTATTTCAAAAGTTAAGTATTATATGGAAATATCATAAATATAAATAATTATACTGCTTAAAAGAACATTTAAACTTTAAATTGATTGAAAATTTCTCCTTCAGGGCCAACTAGTTCACTCATAAGGTCAATGAAAGAGTCCATGGCTGCTTGAGAAATATTCCAATTAGATTTGATACTTAGTAATCTAACTACAATAGACAACTCAGAGGGGACTTCCATTACGTAGTGGACGACTAGCTTCCTCTAACTGTTCATAAAAATATTTTGCGTCATCTTTAGGAGTTTGTTCAACATTTTCATTGGGCTCACCCCCAAAGTGCATCCGGAAAGCATCTGCAACCATATCATAAATTCTAGAATCACAATTTGTATTCTCCATGGACCTACTACTTTCACCCACAACCATGTTATGAAATATCTCATGGCTACCATCGATCTTTCCATTAGTAGTCCACACAAAGTAATTTTCTATAAACCCCTTCCTATAAAGATTATGCTTAACTTCCGCCGGGTTTCCAAACTTCATATAGTCGCACCTAACACAAGGGCACCTAATTACTCCTTTAGTTAGGTATGGTGGAAGTGACATTGCACGTCTAATAAAGTCATCCACTCCTTCTACAAAATCCTCCCGCAATCGCTGCTGATTAGGATAATTCCTATTGTATATCCAAGTACAATGTTCCGTCTATACAAATAAAACAAGAATAAATTAATTTAGTTAATTCATATGCTAATCTTTTTTTAGTTAATTAAAAGTCCAATTCATATCCTAAAAGTCCAATATGACCTTAAGTTCATAATTTATACATTAATAAATACCTCCCTTTAATTCTTTTTCTTTCTTCATTGGATTAGAATCTATAGCAGCCCTCGACGTTATTTTATCTTATAAATGTATAATGCATAGTTTAAAGTATGAATTTAGTCAAATTAATTTTAGTCCTATATATTTCATTGTTATCTAAAATAAAGAACAATATTAAGACAGAAAAACAACATATATGAAAACAAATGAATAAACAGATCTTGCTCCTCTTCTAAGACAATGTATTTACAAGTACTCTTATTTAGGTATTACTAATGTATGAATTATTTCATTTCAGTATTCAAATCAATATAAATTAATACAAGAACTAAAAGTTCATAATTTCTACCTTAAGTTCATAAATCTAATGTAATTCAAACCCAAAACCCTAATACTAAATAGACAAAAACTCTAAAAAATTACATAAAATTATACACCAAAAATTAAACATTAAAAAGCTAATAAGGTAGATTAAATAACTGTCACGACCCGGATTTCCTACCCTCGGGAGTCGTGATGGCGCATACTCGTAAAAGCTAGGCAAGCCACGAATATTTAGATATCTTAACTCTTTCATTTTAGTCCTTTTCAACATCTTATAATAATAGGTGATCAATATTTAAATAATAGCGGAAGTTAAAATTTAGCGGAAGACTTAGAGTAATATAATGCCAAACAGTACGAAAATGCCAACATGTGTCTCTACCCAAAAACCAGTGTCACAATATTCACGGACTATCTATGAGTACTACATATAGATGTCTGAAGAAAGAAATACAGTCTATTTCGAATACAAATGAAAACAAAATATAATAGCTGATAGAAGAGATGTCGGGCCTGCGGACGCCTACAGGACTACCTCGGGATCTCTGTGGACTGAAGGCTGGCAACTACTACTGCTGTCCCAGTGCTGCCTCGGTATCTGCACAAAGTGCAGAGTGTAGTATCAGCACAACCGACCCCATGTGCTAGTAAGTGTCAAGCCTAACCCCGGTGAGGTAGTGACAAGGCTTGGACCAGACTCTAGATAAACTTGTGTAATCATATAATATATGGCGGAGAAAAACCAGGAATGAAGAGTTTAAATGGGAGGCGGTACATGCTTCGGGGAACATATCAAATCCAACTGAAACTTAATAAAATATGTAAGGACATTTCAATATCTACAACCAAGCAATAATACTACTGTTGTGGCGCGCAACCCGATCCCTTATCATGTAACATTTTTGCGGTGTGCAACCCGAACCACATATATAACTATTGCGGCGTGCAACCCGATCCAATATAATATTGTTGTGGCGTGCAACCCGATCCAATATAATATCTGTTGTGGCATGCAACCTGATCTAATATAATATTTATTGCGGCGTGCAACCCGATCCACATATATATAATAATGTTATGGCACGCAATCAGATCCATATATAATATCAACAGTGATCATAATAACAGTCCCAGCAAAGGATCAACAATAAACTACATCATCCCGTCAAGGGAATTCAACAGTACAAATATATACATCACGGCAAGGGAGACTCAGCTATAACCAATCTCAACTCAACTCCTACTCATCTAAGTTATCACCATTTCTCAATCATAAGTAACTTGCACGAAAATAAACTAAGTCTTTACTCATTATCAAGAATTCACCCACTAAAGCATTTTTAGAATCATTTAAGAATACAGTAAGTATCAATTTAGGACTCACGGCCATGCTCGACACCAACGTATAGATACTCGTCACCATGCCTATATGTCATAATCAACAAGAAGCAAATAGCAAATAGGACTCAACTCCTAATCTCTCAAGCTAAGGTTAGACCGAACACTTACCTCAAACTTCCACGGCCAACTCAAGCCTCAAATACCGCCTTTCCTTTCGAATTTGACTCCAAACACAATTGTATCTATGTATAATCGATTCAATAACATCAATAAATGCTAAACAATCCAATTCCAATGCTTATTATAGCTTTCTAATCATTCTTCCCAAAAACCCAAAAATTGACCCCGGGCCCACTTGGTCAAAACACGAGGTTCGGACCGAAATAAAATCACACATTCACCCACGAGCCCAAATATAATTATTTTTAGAATTCGACCCCAAAACGAGGTCTAAATCATAATTAATCAAAAACCTAACTCTACCCAAATCCCTTATTTTCTACCCATAATCTCATGTTTTAGGCCTAGAAATCTAATGGGTGTTAATGGAAATTGAAGAAAATGAGTCTAAGATTATATACCTATGAATTTGTGGTGAAATCCTCTTCCAAAAATCGCCCAATTTGGAGTTAAGATGAAGAAGTTATGAAATTTTGAATGAAGCCCGAAATGGCTACTATTTAAGTGCTGGGAGACAGTGTTCATCCCGTTCGCAAGAACACTATCACGATCGCGAAGGGCTGCCAGTACGTGGATTTATGCAATCGCGAGTCCTTCCACACGTTTGCGAAGGGCTTACCACCCTGACCTTCGCGTTCGCAGACGATCGTACGCGTTCGTGTTCGCGTAGAAGAACGACCATATCCCGGCCCACCTCTAATTTACACTACGCGTTCGCATCACACATGTCGCGTTCGCGATGAGCATTCCCCCAGAGCTCCACGTTCGCGACTGTGGCTTCGCATTCGCAATGAAAAAAATCCACTCCTTTCCCCATTTACCTTATGTGATCATGAGAGTTACTACGCGATCTCGATGAACATCAGTCCTGAGCACCTGTAGCAGAAATTCTGCAACTTTTTCTTAAGTCTAAAACTTCCCGAATCACATCTGAAACATACCCGAAACCTTGGGGATGCTAACCAAACATACGCAATAACTCAAAAATATCATACGAACTTATTCGTGCGATCAAATTGCTAAAATAACCTCAATAACAACGAATTAATCCTCAAAATCGAATAACTTTTCTCAAACATCATCAAATATCAACTTTAGCAATTTAGGTCCAAATCACATCAAATGATTTCCATTTTTCATCAAATTTCACAAAAACATCTTAAATCATATAAAAGTCATGTACTGAGCACCGGAACCAAAATACGGCTCCGATATTAACCTGTTCTAATCAAATTTCATTTCGAATTTCCTTAAACAATTTCAGAAAATAATTTCCTTCAAAAATTCATTTCTTGGGCTTGAGGTCTCGGAATTCAATTCTGGGCATACGCCCAGGTCCCATATTTTCCTACGGACCCTCCGGGGCCGTCAAATCACGGATCCGGGTCCATTTACCCAAAATATTGACCGAAATCAAATTAACTCATTTAATAGCCAAATTTTATCATTTTTCATAGATTTTCATATTTAAGCTTTCCGGATACGCGCCCGATGTGCACGTAAATCGAGGTGATGATAAATAAGGTTTTCAAGGCCTAAAAAACTTAGAATTTATTTTAAAACAAGTGATGACCTTTTCGGTCATCACATTCTCCACCTCGTAAACAACCGTTCGTCCTCGAACAAACATAAGAAGGAAGTACCTGAGTCGGGAAAAAAGATGGGAATAATGGCTCCGCAT
Source organism: Nicotiana glauca (assembly GCA_026770625.1). Lineage (NCBI taxonomy): Eukaryota > Viridiplantae > Streptophyta > Magnoliopsida > Solanales > Solanaceae > Nicotiana > Nicotiana glauca. The sequence continues at coordinate 144,734 of MU742273.1, forward strand.
ATCGGACTCAGACTCCTAGTTTGATGCCTTAGTAGGTTGACCTCTCCACTAAACACGAATAGAAGGAAAAGTCTTCGACCTCAACTAACGAACCTGCCGGTCTAGAATAGCCACCGGCTCCTCCTCGTAATACAAGTCCTTGTCCAAATGGAAAGTGCTGAAATCTAACACGTGGGATGGATCATCGTGATACTTCCGAAGCATGGACACATAAAACACTGGATGCACGTCTGATGAGCTCGGCGGCAATGCAAGTCTATATGCCACCTCCCCCACTCGATCAAGAATCTCAAACGGACCAATGAACTTAGTGCTAAGCTTGTCCTTCTTCCCAAACCGCATCACGCCCTTCATAGGCGACACTCGAAGCAATACCCGCTCACCGACCATGAAAGCCAAATCTCCAACCTTGCGGTCGGCATAGCTCTTTTGCCTGGACTGAGCTGTACGAAGCCTATCCTAAATGATCCTGACCTTGTCCAAGGCCTCTTGAACCAGATCCGTACCCAACAACCGAGCCTCCCCCAACTCAAACCATCCAACTGGAGACTGACACCGTCTACCATATAAAGCCTCATAAGTAGCTATCTGGATACTCGACTGGTAGCTGTTATTGTAGGCAAACTCTGCTAAAGGCAAAAATTGATCCTACGAGCCTCCACAGTCAATGACTCAAGCTCGGAGCATATCCTCCAATATTTGAATATTTTGCTCGGACTGTCCATCTGTCTGAGGATGAAATGCTGTGCTCAAATCAACCCGCGTGCACGCGTGGTAAACTACGTACCTAGGTCCAAAATGATAGACATGGGCACACCATAAAAGGGAATAATCTCCTGAATATAGATCTCAGCTAACCTCTCAGAAGAATAGGAGACCGCCACAGGAATGAAATGCGCTGACTTGGTCAGCCTATCAACAATGACCCATATTGCATCGTACTTCTTCCAAGTCTGCGGGAGCCCAATAAAAAAGTCCATAGTGATCTGCTCCCACTTCCACTCGGGAAGCTCAATCCTCTAAAATAAACCACCAGGCCTCTGGTGCTCGCACTTGACCTATTGATAATTCAAACAACGAGCCAGATTTGCTACAATATCCTTCTTCATTCTCCGCTACCAATAATGTTGTCGCAAATCTTGATACATCTTCGCGGCGCCCGGATGAATAGACTACCAGGAGCTTTGGGCCTCCTCTAAAATCAACTCTCGGAGCCCATCCACATTGGGCATACAAACTCGACCCTGCAATCTCAAAACTCCATCATCATCTAAGGTAACCTACTTGGCACCTCCGCGCTGCACTATGTCTCTAAGGACACACAAATGGAGATCATCATAGTGCTGATCATGGATACGCTCCAATAATGAAGGACGAGCGACCGTGCAAGCTAACACATGACTGGGCTCAGAAATATCCAGTCTCATGACCCAGAAATGCAACTGAACTCATCCAGAACTCACACTTCGAGAATTTCGCATATAACTTACTATCTCTCACAGTCTGAAGAACCACTCTAAGGTGCTGCTCGTGCTCTTCTTGGCTGCGGGAATATATCAATATATCATCAATGAAGACTATCAAGAACGAATCCAAATAAGGCCTGAACACTCAGTTCATTAAATCCATAAAAGTTGTTGGGGCATTTGTCAACCCAAATAACATAACCAAGAGCTCATAATGCTCGTACCGAGTGCATAAAGCTGCCTTAGGGACATCGGACGCCCTAATACCCAACTAATGGTAGCTAGATCTTAAGTCAATCTTTGAAAATACCTTGGCATCCTGAAGCTGATCGAATAAATCATCAATCCTTAACAGCGGATACTTATTCTTAATTGTAACCTTGTTCAATTACCGTAATCAATACACATTCTCATTGACCCATCCTTCTTTTTAACAAACAACACCGGCGCACCCCAAGGTGAAATATTGGGTCTAATGAAACCCTTCTCAAGTAAGTCTTGCAACTGCTCATTTAACTCTTTCAACTCAGACGGGGCTATTACGATATGGCAGGATAGAAATAGGCTGAGTGCCCGGAGCCACATCAATGCAAAAGTCAATATCCATGTCGGGCGACATGCCCAGCAGGTCTGAAGAGAATACCTCAGGAAACTCACGAACAACGGGCGCAGAATCAATAAAGGGAACCTCAGCACTATAATCATGAACATATTCCAAATAGGTCAAACACCTCTTCTCAACCATACGCCGAGCCTTCACATACGAGATAACACTACGGGTCCAATGACCAGGAGTCCCTCTCCACTCTAAATGAGGAAAACCCAGTAAGGCCAAAGTCACAATCTTGGCATGACAATCCAAGATAGCGTGGTAAGGTGATAACCAGTCCATCCCCAATATAACATCAAAGTCAACCATTTCTAGAAGCAACAAATCTACACGAGTCTCAAGACCCCCAATCACCATAATACAAGAACTATGGACTCATTCTACCACGATAGAATCACCCACCGGAGTAGACACATATACAGGGACACTCAAGGAATCACTAGGCATAACCAGATACGGTGCAAAATAAGATGACACATATGAGTATATAGACCCTAGATCAAATAACACTGAAGCATCTCTATCACAAACCAGAACAGTACCTGTGATAACCGCACATAAGCCTTAGCCTCGGGCCTGGCTAGAAGAGCATAACATCGGGGCTGGTCCCCACCACCCTGGGCTACATCTCTGGGATGGCCTGCAGCTGGCTGGCCTCCACCTCTAGATGTCTAAGCTCCACCTCTAAATACTTTACCCCCACCTCTAGCTGGCTGGGCGGTCTGTAGAACACCTAGTGCCTGGACCATAGCACAGGAACCCTACTGCTGCGACTGAGTACCCACCAACCTCGAACAAGTCCTCCGGATATTAACATACTCGCCACACTCATAACATCCACCTGAATGCTGTGGCTGAGGAAACTGTGACTGACCCTGGCGACTTGAATGACCACCCCAAAAACTCTGGATCGATGGTGCACTGATAGGAGTTGGTGGTGCACTGTAGGGCGGCTAATCAGAATACTGCGCCTATGAACCACGACCACTTGAAGCACCGCGAGAAACCTGAAGATCTGACTGATAGGGCCCAGGAGGATGGCCTCTACCATATGAATCTCTACCTCCAAACGAGGTACCACTCAATCTCCCTGAATGACGGGGCCTCTTATCTGCTCCATGACCACTCCCCTGTGATAGTACCATCTCAACTCTCCGGGCCACATTGGTCGCCTCATGGAAGGATATCTCACTCCCAGTCTCCCTAGCCATCTGGAGAGGAATCGGCTCAATGAGTCCATCAATAAACCATCTCGCTCTCTCCCTCTCAGTGGGAAGTATAATAAGGGCATGGCAAGCCAAATCTATGAATCTGGTCTCATACTGGGTGACGGTCATTGATCCATGCTGAAGGCGCTCAAACTGCCTCCGATAGGCCTCTCGCTGTGTAATAGGGAGAAACTTCTCCAGAAATAGCAGTGTGAACTGCTCCCAAGTCAAGGTTGGCGATCCTGTTAGTCTAGCTAAGAAATAATCCCTCCACCAAGTCTTGGCGGATCCAGACAATTGAAATGTAGCAAAATCAACCCCATTGGTCTCAACAATACCTATGTCCCAAAGAACCTGGTAATAGCTATCTAGATAATACCTGGGATCCTCGGTAGATGCACCGTTGAAGGTAGTAGTGAAGAGCTTGGTACACTTTTCCAATCTCTACAAAGCATCGGCAGACATAGCTACACCATCGCCGGTCTGAGCTACCGCAATTGGATGAACTGCCCCAACTGGCTGAGCCGCTGGAGTATGAAACTAAGGAGCTACCTACTCCGGAGTGCGAGTAGTAGGAGTCTGGGCTCCTCCTCCAGCCTAAGAGACGGCTGGTGCTACAGGAAGTAAAATGCCCTATTGACACTCTCCATAAGGCCCACTAGATGGACCAGAGCATCCTGAAGAACTAGGGTAGCAATAAACCACTCTGGGACCTGAGCTGGGCCCATTGGAACTACTGGGGACTGGAACCTTATCATCAAAATCAGCCTGAGGCTCCGCTACGGGTGCTGCTGCCCTGGGCTGAGCTCTGCCCCTACCTCGGCCTCTAGAACGGCCTCGGCCTTGCCCCTACCCTTAGTGGGAGCTTCTACTGGGGGATCGGGCTGCTAATCGGTAGATGAGGAAGCGCGTGTTCTCGCCATCTGCAAAAGAACAAAGTAGAAAGTCAATTAGTATTGGGAAACCAAACTGAACGACAAGAAAGAAAAAATGTGAAGTTTTTCCTAACTTGTAGCCTCAGGGGGATAAATACAGATGTCTCTGTACCGATCCCTCCGACTCTACTAATCTTTTCCGTGAATTATGAGACTTATGTACCTAGAGCTCTGATACCAACTTATCACGACCCTAATTTCCCACCCTCGGCAGTCGTGATGGTGCGTACTCGTAAAAGCTAGGCAAGCCACGAATATTAAGAAATCTTAACTCTTTCATTTTAGTCCTTTTCAACATCTTATAATAACAAGTGATCAATATTTAAATAATAGCGGAAGTTAAAATTTAGCGGAAAACTTAGAGTAATATAATGCCAAACAATACGAAAATGCCAACATGTGTCTCTACCCATAAACCGGTGTCACAATATTCACGGACTGTCTATGAGTACTACATATAGATGTCAGAATAAAGAAATACAGTCTGTCTCGAATACAAATAAAAATAGAATATAATAGTTGATAGAAGAGACGACGGGCCTGCAGACGCCTGCAAAACTACCTCGGGATCTCTGTGGACTGAATGTTGGCAACTACTGCTGTTGTAACAGTGCTGCCTCGGTATCTGCACAGAGTGCGGAGTGTAGTATCAGCACAACCGACCACATGTGCTTGTAAGTGTATGGCCTAACCCCAGCGAGGTAGTAATGAGTCTAGGACCAGACTCGAGATAAATCTGTGCAGTTATATAATATATGGCGAAAAATAAACAGGAATGAACAGTTTAAATGGGAGGGGGTATATGCTTCAGGGAACATATCAAATCCAACTGAAACTTAATAAAATATGGAAGGACATTTCAATATCTACAACCAAGCAATAATACTATTGTTGCGGTGCGCAACCCGATCCCTTACCATTTAACATTTTTGTGGCATGTAATCCGATCCATATATATAACTGTTACGGCGTGAAACCCGATCCAATATAGTATCTGTTGCGGCGTGCAACCCGATCCAATATAATATCTGTTGCGACATGCAACCCGATCCGCATACATATAATAATGTTGAGGTGCGCAACCCGATCCATATATAATGTCAACAGTGATCATAATAACAGTCCTGGCAAAGGATCAACAATAAACTACACCATCCCGACAAGGGAATTCAACAATACTAGTATATACATCCCGGCAAGGTAGAATCAGCTATAACCAATCTCAACTCAACTCTGAATCATCTCAGTTATCACTATTTCTCAACCATAAGTAACTTTCATGAAAATAAACTAAGTCTTTACTCATTATCAAGAATTCACCCACTAAAGCATTCGTAGAATCATTTAATAATACAACAAGTATCAATTTGGGACTTACAGTCGTGCTCGACACCAACGTATAGATACTCGTCACCATGCCTATACGTCATACTGAACAAGAAGAAAATAGCAAATAGGACTCAACTCCTAATCCCTCAAGCTAAGGTTAGACCGAACACTTAACTCAAACTTCCATGGCCAACTCAAGCCTCAAATACCGCTTTTCCTTTCGAATTTGACTCTAACACAATTGTATCTATGCATAATTGATATAATAACATCAATAAATGCTAAACAATCCAATTCCAATGCTTAATTATAGCTTTCTAATCATTCTTCCCTTAAACCCAAAAATTGACCTCGGGCTCGCTTGGTCAAAACACGAGGTTCGGACTGAAATCAAATCATCCATTCACCCACGAGCCCAAATATATAATTATTTTCAAAATTGACCCCAAAATGAGGTCTAAATCACAATTAATCAAAAATCCCTAACTCTACCCAAATCCCTAATTTTCTAACCCTTAATCTCATGTTTTAGGCCTAGAAATCTAATGGGTGTTAATGGAAATTGAAGAAAATGAGTCTAAGATTACATACCTATGAATTTGTGGTGAAATCCTCTTTTAAAAATCGCTCAATTTGGAGTTAAGATGAAGAAGTTATGAAATTTTGAATGAATCCTGAAATGGCTACTGTTTAAGTGTTGGGCGATAGTGTTCATCGCATTCGCGAGAACACTGTCGCAATCGCGAAGGGCTGCCAGCAAGTGGATTTATGCGATTGTGACCACCCTGACCTTCGCGTTCGCGTAGAAGATTGACCATATCCCAGCCCACCTCCAATTTACGATACGCGTTCGCGATGAGCGATCCCCAGAGCTCCATGTCCGTGACTGTGGCTTCGCGTTCGCGATGAACAAATCCACCCCTGTCCCCATTCACCTTACGAAATCATAAGAGTTACTAAGTGATCACGATGAACATCAAGCCAGAGCACCTGCAGCAGACATTCTGCAACTTTTTCTTAAGTCTAAAACTTCCTGAATCACATCCGAAACACACCCGAGCCCTCGAGGCTCCTAACCTAACACACATACTAAATCAACAACATCATACAAACCCATTCATGCGATCAAATCGCTAAAATAACCTCAATAACAATGAATTAATCCTCAAAATCAAAGAACTTTTCTCAAACTTCGTCAAACATCAACTTTAGCAATTTAGGTCCGAATCACGTCAAATGATATCCGTTTTTCATCAAATTTCATAAAAATATCTTAAATTATATATAAGACCTGTACCAGGCACCGAAACCAAAATACAGGTCCGATATTAACTTGTTCTAATCAAATTTCATATCAAATTTCCTTAAATAATTTTAGAAAATAATTTCCTTCAAAAATTCATTTCTCGGGCTTGGGACCTCGGAATTCGATTCTGGGCAAACGCCCAGGTCCCGTATTTTCCTGCAGAACCTCCGGGAGCATCAAATTACGAGTCCGGGTCCATTTACCCAGAGCATTGACCAAAGTTAAATTAACTCATTTTATAGCCAAATTTCATCATTTTTCATAGATTTTCATATTTAAGCTTTCTGGCTACGCGCCCAGACTATGCACGCAAATTAAGGTGATGAAAAATGAAGTTTTCAAGGCCTCGGAAACTCAAAATTTAATTTAAAAATAAGTGATTTCCTTTTGGTTATCACACTAAGCTTGGTAGTTTAAAACGGGGATTAAAAAGCAGTGGTGGTGCTGCAGCGGCTCCGGTGGATGGTGCTAGCGATAGGCAATGCTGCAGCGGCTCTAGCAGATAGATTTTGCAGCGGCTCTGGCAGTGGTGGCATGTGGTCACAGTGGTGGCAAGGGGTGGGGGATTCATTTGTGTGAGGGAAATAGAGAATTGCAGGGGAATGTGTTGATAGAGAAATTGGGGAAATTTTTAGAAGAAAATAAGAGAATGGGAAGGGGAAACCTGATTTTTACTCTGGAATTAGAAATAGCGACCAACATTGGTCGCTATTTTGGTAGCTAATGTAACGATCCAACCGGTTGTTTTTCCTTTTAGAACCCCGTTCCCCTAAATAAAACTTCCCACACTTGATTCAGCTAATTTATAACTTGCGGGGACGGTTGGTTCAGGAATTTGAAGAGTTTTGAGTGAAATATATCCATTTGGTTCTTTAGGATTCTCTTAAAAGGCAAAATTTGACTTTGGTCAACATTTTGAGAAAATGGACCCGGATTTGTGACTTGACGGTCCTGGAGTGTCCATGTGAAAATATGGGACCTGGGAGTATGTCCAGAATCGAATTCTGAGGTCCCTAGCCCGAGTAATGAATTTTTATTAGAAATTGTTAATTTGAAGTTTTATGGATTTAAAGAAACTAAGTAATCATTAATTTCCTAGGTATCGGGCTCGTATTTTAGTTCTGAAACCTGGTACAGGTCCGAAATATCATTTAAGACTTACCCGTAAAATTTGGTGCCAATCCGAGTAGTTTAAGGGCATTTTGGCCCGTTAGAGAAAAATTAAGAACTTGAAGTTCATAAGTTTGATTCATTTGATTTTAGGGGGTGATTACTAGATTTAGCATTTTTTTGGGTGTTCCGAGGGTTCAAGTAGGTCCTCCTCATGATTTTAGACTTGTCGGTATATTTGAGCGGGGCCCGGGAGCCCCGAACGTCAATCGGATGAGGCCCGAGTGAAGTGAAAATTTTGATAAAGGGCAGAAGGTTGTTGCTTCTGTCATAACCACATCTACGGTTCTTAGACCGCAGATGCGGGACTGTAGGTGCGGTCAATCCATCACAAAAGCAGCCCTGGGCAGGTAGGCAAGGAACCGCAGATGTGGCTCCTTAGCCGCAGAAGCGGCTCCGTAGATGCGGGCCTCAGACCGTAGAAGCGGTCCCAGCCTTTCCTCCTTTCTTCGCAGATGCGGCCTTCATCTCGCAGATGCGGGACTGTAGATGCGGTCCCTTGACCGCAGTGCGGAAATCGCTGGGCAATGAGGTTCATTAAATACGAATTCAAGACCATTTTTATCACATTTGCACTCTTCCTTTGGGCGATTTGAGAGCTCTTGAGAGGAGGTCTTCTCTTAGAATTGTAAGTTAAGATTATTCCACTCATCTTTAGTTTAAATACTTGCATATTAGGTAGATTAAAAAGTAAAAATTAGGTAAAATCAAGGGGTTAGAGCAAGACCTAGGGTTTTAATAAAACTTAGATTTAACCACAAAATTTGTTATGAAAGAAACTAGAAATCATAGATTATTGATCCTTAGGTTGTAGAGAACAACTTTCCTCGAAAAATCTCGGAATTCGAGCATGTGGGCCAGGGGTCAGAATTTAGGAAACTCGTGTTAAGGGTTAGGAAATCACTTAAATAGGTAGAACTCGATCTTGTGAACCTATATTAATTAGTTCTTACTTTATTTAACTAGTTTGGGATCGTTCGGCTCCGAATTGAGGGTTTGGGCTCGTTCTTGGCATTTGAAGTATACTTTGGAGCGAGGTAAGTCTCGTTTCTAACCTTATAACATGGAATTGTCCCCTTAGGCATAATAATTGAGTAATTGTTGCTAAATGCGGGGGCTACGCACGCACTAGGTAACGAGAGTACGTGCGTAGCTACTATTATGTTAAATTTTCCGGGTAGTTTAGGATCCACATCATGCCATATTTGTGAATATCCCTATATTATCTTGCTAATGTGATCATTTAGGATATGCTAGAGACTTGGAAAGGAATAATCGCGAACATATATAATTGTTGAACTCTTGTATGACATTATTGAATATTAATGTGCCTTCGTGTGTATTCTTGATATTGCTTATTATTTGTGGATCGGGCCGATCGCCTCGGTATGAATAGATGCATCTATGGTTCGCATCGTTCGACCCTCGGCGTGCACAGTTTATTTCTGTTGGATCGGACCATTGCCTCGGCATAATGTGCGCATGATATCTATGTGAAAGTTTATGCTTGAATTGTTTTGTTAATATTTTGAAAAGTAACTAGCTAACTGGAATATTGTGAAGAACATCATCTATACTTCCTGTTATAAACTGAAGATTATTGGTGATTCCCATGCTTAGCAGAGCACTCTATATATTATTTGACCCTAGTAAGTATCAAGTCGACCTCTCATCTCTACTTCTTCGATATTAGATGGGATACTTACAGGGTATATATTGTTTATGTACTCGTACTATGCTTCTGTACTTAATTGTACAGGATCTGAGGCAGGTACATCTGGCTAACAGTCTGGTGTGCGCCCCTGAGTTGTAGACCGAGACTTCCACGGTGAGCTGCTCCCTTCCTATGTCGTTCAGCTATCGGATGGAGTCTTTTCTTAGTTTTGCTTCTTTTCCATCCCAGACAGTAGGATAGAGACATTCGTTTATATATTCTATTAGATGCCTATTACTTGTGACACCAGGTCTTGGCATACACATTGGTAGATATTTATTTTTGGGTTGTATAATCATTGTTGATACTTTATTGATCACATCTGATTTTATATCTAAATTTGCGAATCTGTTTCACTTATTTTGCTAAAATTAAAACAAGAATTTAATTATGTTCTTCTACGTCGGCTTTCCTGACAATGGTGTCAGGCGCCATCATGACCTATTTTTGGGAAATGGGTCGTGACAACATGGTATCAGAGCACTAGGTTCACGTAGGTCTCACAAGTCATGGGCAAACCTAATAGAGTCTTGTAGATCGGTACGGAGACGTCTGTATTTATCTTCGAGAGGCTATAAGGTATTAGAAAAAACTACTTTTTATTCATTCCTATTTTACAGTGGTTGTTGTACTAACATTCCCTCTTCTATTTTCTCACAGATGGTGAGAACACGCACGACTGATGTTCCAGACCCGAGTGGAGCTGCTCCCCCTGTTGCTAGAGGCCGAGGCAGAGGCCGAGGGAGGGCACCGTCTTGCAGTTAGGAACGAGGGCGTCCCAGAGCTATTCCAATGGAACCACCAGCAGATCCTACGGGGGATCCCATCATTGAGGAGCAGGGCGAGGTGCCCACAGCTGAGCCTACCCCGGCAGACTTTATGACAGTACTAGGATTTCAGGAGGTCATGGGTCGTATGCTGCGGTTCATGGATACTATGACTCAGGCTGGTTTATTTCCAGCAGATCCAGCTACTTCACAGGCAGGAGGGGGAGCACAGACCCCTACTTCCCAGGCTATATATATATATATATATATACACACACATATATATCCAGCTACTTCACAGGCGGG
>MU742275.1:0-15604 GCA_026770625.1 Nicotiana glauca
ACTCTCTGATGATTGATAACAACCAGTACCATAAAATCTCAAAGGTCAAGTTCCTTTTCAATGACTATATAGTTGGAAAAGAAACAAATCATGAAGAAGCTAATCAAAATGTTCTCCTGGTAAAATAGACCAACGAAAGTCCAAATTTAAGCACATAATCTAAGACGCAACTAATAAATTCTAGAAATAAGCCGATAATAAAATAAATTAGAGAAGTTAACTGCCTCTACAATTAACTCTATATAATGAAAAGCATTGGGATCAATTATGTATAAAATTCAAGTTGGGATAGGCCGTAGCATTTGAATATTTTAGCAATAGTTTAAACATTAAAATAATTTAATAATTAAAAGACTACAATTTAAATTATAACGATATATATGTTCAATGAAAATAATTATCGCTGCTCAGTTATGTTTTTCTTACTTCCTATTGATTATTTAAAGAAAAAAAATATTTAGCTATTAGTGTGTAATGTTAGACATAATAATGTAGAGTTTAATTTCTATACACTGATATTATAAACTTCCTTTTAATGTTATCAATTTATATAAAATGTAATTAAAATAAATTGTCTCTAATAACAGCTTGTTTGGATGGTTGTTACGCATCGTTTCATAATGTATCGTATCGTACTGTATTACATTATACTGTATCGTTTGATAAATACAATATTTGGATAGATTGTGTCATTTGCCATCGTTTCATGATATCATGCACCAACAATATGAAGAATAAACTTGCAATATTATAAAGAAAAATTATGATACAACGTAAAATTACTATATAAAAAGGTAGGGTAAATGATAAAATAAAATAATTTAATAATAATGAAGGGTGAGATTGAGAGAAAAAGACAAGGTAACTATGCGACCACACCAAATCGGTCGTTATATAAAGTGGCACATTTCGTCGTTATGTAACGACAGATTTAACAATATGATACAATAAAATTTAAGTAACAATCACAACAAATATTATATTTAAAGTAACAACATGATGCAATATAATGGGTAACAACCATCCAAACAAACTGTAAGTAAAACAAATAACTTAAATAAATTAAATAATTATTAAGAGACAAGAAGAACCCTTATTTTTAGCCCTTTCGGCAGAAGAAAAATTGAAATAATTTAAAAGGCAGGAAGAAGGTTAATTTGGCAGAGAAGATGGGAAAACTACCCTATCTCTGTAAGGTCATCAAACTTTCTGTAAATACTCCTATGAAAACTGAATTTTTTGTTCCTCACCAAAGATTCCATTCTCTGTATCTCCACCCCCACCTTACCAAAAAGTTTCATATCCATCATTCTATTTTTTAATAAAGCATTTATCATTTAGGTCCTATGTCATGCTTAACGACAAAAAATATTAAGCCTTACAGACAATGATTCAGAAACGAAGAGTCAATTTACAAGTAAAATGAAACTAGTAATCTAATTACTTAGTCAACTATACTTGGAGTCAGTAGACTAATTAATAATACGATGGTTATCTAGTTAATATAAAGAACACGAATAATTTGTTCAATGAGCATTTCATGAAACAAGCAAAAAAATCGAAAATTTCTTCCCCACAAATTTAAATTACATCCAAAAGGAGAAAAGATAGATAGAGAGAACAGAGGGATTACTTGGTGATTGTTCGAGAGATGACCTGGAGCTGACGACTATGAGAGAGATGAGTCAAGAAACACTAGTGCTTATGCGGCTTACTATGGTAAAGAGAACCCTTATGCAAATTGACCATAATTTTGTGTGTGTGATAGAGGGTGGGAATATTTTATAGGGTGAAAAATATTGGAGGGAGGATAAAATTTGTAAAAATTCGCACTTAAATTGATTACTCACTTTAATTGTCCACTACATTGAATTTAAAATTTAAGTAGTAACTTTCACCGTCAATTACATTGAATTGCCACTAGAAGAACATCCTTTCTTGGCAAAATTCCAACTGCTGGTAATATTATATGTAGAGGAGTAAATTAGCGACAATTAGCTTATCGTCGTTAAATAATTGTCGCTAAAGCCACTTTTGTAGTAGTGCTTTAGCCGGTTCGAGGTGAGTAATGATCTTAAATGATTTTCTGAGGGTTTGAAACCCCGGATTGCACATCTATATTGAGGTGACTTGCACGCCGGATAGCGAGCGTGGCGTAGAGCACCATTGGGGATTTTGACTTGGTCCGTTCTGGTTGTTGAATTTACTATTTATTTGACTGAGACTTATTTGTTATCATTATGATTTGGGCTAGTCGTCATGTTTGGGGTCTTGTGCCGACCTATAGAACCCTTAGGGGATTTTGAATGATTTTCCTCACTTTACTTGTTAAAAATCATATCTTCAGTCATGTTTCTATTTGTTTAAAAGATATTAACCAGTGTTATCAATGCTAATTCTAAATGAGAGGAATATGAGGGTTGAGATCCCTACCTTATATTATTGTGCCCGAGAGGCTGTGAGTAAAAATGACTAAGAGGGGTTGAGAACCCAATAGTGAAGATGTTATATATATTATGGATTGGGCTGCACGCCGCAACAAATGTTTATGTGGATCGGGCTGTGCACCGCAGCTGTCACACCTCCTTTTTCGCTACTACACCCCGTGAAGGGTGTAATAAAAGGAGTTTTCCACTTAAAGGACAATCGAAACGGGATTTATTATTAATATTTAGAGTCACCACTTGGGAGATTAATGGTGTCCCAAGTCACCGGTTGAATCCCGAACCAAGGAAATTATGATTCTGTTAACAGTCCGCGAACCAAAAATTCGAGTAAGGAATTCTGTTAATCCGGGAGAAGGTGTTAGGCATTCTCGGATTCCGTAATTCTAGCACGGTCGCTCAACTGTTGTATTTGGTTTTATCTGATTTTAAACATGTTCTAACCTATGTTCCTTTTATTAATAAACCGCTTTTATTTTTATTTTTAATAAGAATTGCAACGTCGTGAAAATGTGTCTCGAACCACGTCGCACCAGTGCACCCGTGGTTGTCAACACATTTCGACTCCGTTGAGATTTGGATTTTGGTCACATCAATGTGCACCCGTATTTAAGAAGGTAATTTTTATTAAAATACGTGCCTAGAGCAATTATGCGTTTATTATTTTTGGGGAAGACCGTAAAATTTGCTAAACGGTTCGCCCGAATTCTAAGTATTTTTATATAGCATTTATTGAGGGCCCCGCAATTTATAGATTTATTCGGCAAGGCTCGTCTCATTTGTTATTTAAAAGGCAAATCTAAAGTAGACTATGATTTTCTTTTATTTGTCTCTAAAGAAATGAAGAAAAGACCTAATTAATTTGTATTAATCAGCCCAAGGCTTGTGGGAAAGGCTGCCTACAAAAAACATGGTCCATGGGAATATTAAATGAGTTCAACGCGTTGGGGCCCTTGAAAGGAGGCCCAAATCCAGTCTTTGCAACTGGAGGAACTGGACTCACGTTTGAGTCTGGATAAAACCACAGTGTTCATACTGATTTGATCAATCAATAAGTCACAAGGTAGTTTATTTCAAATAATGACAAATGATATGCACTTAACTCTTATTTCACCTTAAGAGCCTCGTTTAGATTTCAGCAACAGTAGATCAACTTATTCATATGATTTCATCTAGCCTTATGTATAAGTGAAGTAATCACCAAAACTTTAAAATTAAACGGCCATTTTGAAATTACCTAAAACTATTCTACTATTACTGAGATGATCCCTGATTTTAAAACTACGTTATTGAAAGTGATAAGCCTGAGACATGAACTAATTTTGTATTACTAAAAAAAATAAAAATACATCACATCATGCCATACTATGCTGCTAACACTGATTAAAATAAATTAAACTAATTAACTACAGATCTCTCATACTCGTAAGGGTAAATCGAGATGGATTAATATTCCATAGAAGTCTATAGTGAATTCAAATCAGCAGAAATAATACAAATTAAACAGTCCCAATCCATACAATTCGTACAATTTTAATTCACAATCAAACAGTCTAAATCCATAGAGAAGATAATCCTAATTAAATAATTCTATTTCAGTATAGTTCAAACAGATTAGGACTAAATAATTTTTTTTCAATTGTGTGAAAAAAAATTTGGAAGTTGATTTCATTTCATCCCAAGTCAGAATTACATCAGGGAGCATTCAAATGTGTACCTGAAATTCGAAATGAAATAGGAAATGGAGAGGTTAGCAGCAGATGCAGCTTCAGCAACAATTCAGGAATTAGTGTTAAATCCACAGCAATCAATGTAATTGTAAAACAGCCCAACAACGATTCATAAACCAGAAATGCTCACAAATGAATCAAAAACCAACAGCAACACCTTAAACAAGACTAAAGCAAACAATTCTAACTTTTAAATCAACCAGCAACCTCCAGGAACCAACAATACTCAACACTCGAAATCAATCCATGATCCCTGAAACCTCTGAACTAAGAAATAACAGCCAAATGCTCGAGATGAAACTAAAATTAAACTAGGCTCCTAATGAAACAGTAACTACTATTTTTTATTTGATTTTTCAGAAATTTGCTATTGTTTTTTTTTTCTGGATTTTTGAAAGTTTGAATTTCAAAACTAGATCTGAAATTAGAGAGAGCTTTTTGGGGAAATTTTTGAAGGCTGAAAAACTTATGATTTTTTCAAAGGTTTCTAACTTGTTTTGCAAGGCATGGGAATGCCCTTTTATAGGCAAAGATGAGGGCAGCCCTTCAATTTCTGTTTACACTCTCAGTCCCTCTTTATTTTCAACTTTGGTCCTTTATTCCCTGACTTGTTACTCAAATTACACCTTTATTTTACTGAAATGCACCTTAAAACCCACATCTAGAAGCTTCTAGTAAGTTCTAAATTTGGTTACTATTAGATTCCTTTGGTGAATTACCCTTACTGCCCTTACCCATTCTAAAATTTACTCTAATCTAGCATTAACTAACCTAGTCCCTTAACCATGGTTAATTACCCAAAAGTAAAAGGAAATTCAGCTAAAATCCAAACAAACCATATACATGAACTAACATGGAATCTTAATCTAACTGAGTTATTAGTCTAAACTAAGCTAATTCACCAAACAAGTAAGTGGTTCAAACGAAATTGAACTGAATTGGATCATTAATGGCAAACAAGAATTACGCACTCGACTACAATCACAAATTCAAACCAGCAGAAAATCGAAACAAAAACTGAACCAAAACTAGAGACTAAAACCAACAACAATTAGTTAAGAAAATTAATTAAATGCAACAAAGCCCTAATGACTTACTAACGACAAACTATAACGATAAAGCACAAACAAACAACTTCACATTGTAATTTAAAAGAACTCAGATGGAATGAGATGAACAAAAATAATAGCAAATAGGATCACTGACTCCCAACACCAAACTCGGATCATAAAGTAAAAATTATAATGAAAGCGAGATTAATTCCTACAACTAAACAAAGAACTAAAAGACCTTAAGAAAAACTTACTGGTGAAAGAAAAAATCAGGCCAGTCACATTATATCCAAACTCAACCATGCCTAGGGTCATTTGAGCTCTATTGGTGACCAATTCTTTATGAAGGAGGCCTTGGGACTCTTTGGCGCTAATTGCATGCACTTTGAGCATTTTAGGATTTTGGCCGAAAAAATTAAAATGGATATTTGGGCAATTCCGGCCAGATTCGAGGGAAGGTGGTTATGGATTTAGGTTGAGGGAAGTCAGGGGAGTCGTTGGTGTGAGTTTGGAGCAGTTTGGTAGAGGTAGCGTTTGCCGGCGGTGGCTAGGGTTTCCACGATTTGAGGGAATTGAGTGAGATTTGAGGGAAACAAGGCTCAGATTTGAGAAGAGGAGAGTGAGGTGCTTGAGTGTTGTAAGTTTGGGAGGATTTGGACGCCGGTCGCCGCCGTGAAGGGATTTCCGGCGGAGGCGGCTGAGACAAACAGTACGAGGAAGAAGGGTGAGTCTTTTAGGGTTATGACGATTTTTGGACATTTTTATGTAATATCTATATTAATTGAGAGCCGTTGGATTAAAGCAAATAGATGGCCAGGATTAATTGACGTCCAAACGACGTCGTTTTAGTATTAGAGGGGCAGGCCGGGTTTTTGGGGTATTTGGGTTTTGGGTTTGATCCAGCTTCAGGGGTGCGTTTGGGCCGGACAAAATTAATTAAAAGGCCCAATTCAGGGCAGCCCTTCCCTTTTATTTTTGTTTATTCCCTTTATTTCTTTTCTTTGCCTTTTATTTTCATTTTGATTTTGTATTTTTGTATTATTTTCTGATTTTATAAGAATGTAAAAAAAATTAAAATAAAGTTCTAATACATTTCAAAGCTAAACTAATTAACTCCTAGAATTGTTTAAAACTATTTCATGCCAAATTAAAACAATTAAATGCACCCAATGAACTATTTTGATTATTTTCTTCATATTTTGTTCTACATAAATTAACCCCTAATTAATACTAAAATGTGAAATTAAATCCCTAAATGCAAATGTATATTTTTATTTTATTTTTATATGAATTAAGATGCACCAATAAATGCAATAATTACCAGAAAATGCTACAAAATTCACAAAAAATAGTAAAATAATAATGAAATCATTTTGTTTAGGATTTTGGGAATAATTTGCTTAGGGCAAAAATCACGTGCTCACAGCTGCCCCTCTTTGCCCGGAAACACGAAGAATTTTCGTGCAAAGACAAGTGAGCGGAAACGAGCGATTTTTGCCCCTTCACATATTCCATGTGAAGCATTTTGAAAAGTTTTGACGGCACCCTGCTTCAGAGGTTGCCTACATATCCTGGGCTAAACAGGAATGAGGCAAGTGTAGTTCGAGAATGTCTGGTAGTTGAGACTACCAGGAGCTGTGATCTCATTACTGTTGCTGCTGCTACTGCTCGCTGATCTCCTTATAACACCGCGTCAATATAAAAGAAGCTATCCTAAGCTATGATCTATGAATTACAAATGAGTCCTATCTATGTCTTCAAACTTGCTCTTGTGTTGTCTTGAACTTGTATTCTTCCACTGGAATTCTTGCCTCGTCTCCTTGAATTGTGATTGGCGATGTTTTGCCATCCCTCCGAGTGATACTTGACTGCTGAAATTTGAAATATATGCCTCTATTCTCCAGGTGGGCTCCTGACTGCTAACGCTTGAGAAGTATTCCCTTGTTCTCCAGGTGGGCTCCTGACTGCGATGCTTGAACAGTATTCCCTTGTTCTCCAGGTGGGCTCCTGATTGCTGAAATTTGAAAAGTATTCCCTTGTTCTCCATGTGGGCTCCTGATTGCAACAAAACAGATAAAACAAAGAAAATTTTCTGTCCCAGTTTGATGACTGGGCGCGTTATGTTACCAAATATTAAAACTTGAAAGATAAAATTTGCATTATACTTCCCTTGTTTTCCAGGTGGGTGCCTGAATGCTAAACTTTGAAATGTATTCCCTTGTTCTCCAGGTGGGCTCCTGATTGCAGAACTTGAAAAGTATTCCCTTGTTCTCCAGGTGGGCTCCTGATTGCTGAAATTTGAAAAGTATTCCCTTGTTTTCAGGTGGGCTCCTGATTGCTGAAATTTGAAAAGTATTCCCTTGTTCTCCAGGTGGGCTCCTGATTGCTGAAATTTGAAAAGCATTCCCTTGTTCTCCAGGTGGGCCCCCGATTGTAACAAAACAGACAAAACAAAGAAAATTTGATGACTGGGCACATGGGTGAGTGTTAAACTGAATTATCTTACCAACCATTATAAGAATTAGAAAGCTAAGTCCTATTATTCAGGTAGGTCCTGACAACTCCTAAAAATTACGAATCTAAGCTATCTCTTCTAAAGGTATTACTTCTATTGTATTTGTTATCAAAAGGTCTTAAACTACTCCCCATTATCCAGGAGGGTCGGGACAACTTTTATTACGACTTTCACTATATCTTGTTATCTAAACAGACCTTAAAACTACGTTCCATTATCCAGGAGTGTCCTGAAAACTCTTAATTGAAACTTATCTTAAACATGCAAACTTATATTCCTTTGGGGTACATTTATGCTAAGTTATGCTTCTCATGATTATTTTGAAATTTAAACTAAGTCCCATTTTCCAGGAAGGTCCTGAGAATTTCCAGCCATACCTGCTTGGGTCTTGCATTTTCTTACGGATAGTTTCTCCGAAGCAAACGAAACTTCTGTCCCTGTTTCAATCAAAGAAAAATCTTGTCAGTTTAAAATGTGGTTAGCTGCTGGCATTCTTGTTGGGTATATTCCTTCTTCCGGCTTTGCTCCACCTTGTTTCCCTGGACTTGCTTTGAAACACCTCGACTTCCTGACTGACTTTCAACCCTCTGACTTTGATGACCCAAATGTTCTATCCCGTATTTTAGTTTTGTGTTTCTGACCCCTCTTGTGAAACTTTGCTTCTCCCTTACAGTTATCTGATTATCCTACTGATGGGATTTCCATTGGTCCTTCATGACTTACGTTCTTTTGATATGTTCCAACCCTGTTGTGCCGTACAAGTGGGAAGCTGGTAGTTAGCCTTGAAATTTTTCTTTTGTTTTTGAACAAAACTGACACTGAAATATCTTATAGACAGACTCTGAAAACGAATGATTTGTAATGAAGAGAAAAGGATAGTACTTATCTGAGTGGAACGGCTGGTACCATTGATCGTGTCATGCATTTTAGATTAACCAGCCTAGTCTATCCAACCAATCAACTTTCAATTGCCACATTTGCTGTTCCATACTTTCATAACCTGACTTTCACCAAAACCCAAACCTTGCTTGTCTTGCCATGTTGTGAGCAACTTTCAATCACAGACTTGTTTCATTTGCCCATCTGAAAACTCACCTTTGCCTTACAGTGCCTGTGAGGGCTTTCACCAATAAGACTCTCTCATTTCAATTTCTCTCAGCTCACGTCGGCTTATGGTGCCCGTGAGGGTTTTCACCAATAAGACTCTCTCATTTTTTGATTTGTCTCAGCTCCCGTCGCCTTAAGGTGCCCATGAGGGTTTTCACCAATAAGACTCTCTCATTTTCATCATTTTCCTTTCTCTCCTAATATCAGAGTGTTGACCCTAACATGAATCACTTTACCTGCTCGTATTAGCATTTCTTGAAGATTGATCAGAAGGTCTTTCTTTAGACCATAATATGGCTTTTGGATGGGGTTTAGAAAGAAGGGTATAGAGGCTCAAAATAATTCAATATGGGTTCAAAATTACAACTTTCGGAATCAGTTTTCTCATAACGACCACAACTTCTGCCCCAGTTTCTTTCTTGGGGACCTTTGGACTTTTATTTTGTTGTGACTGAACCTCAAGGAAAGGCTGCCTACGTACCCTTTCGGGATCAAGTCAAACGTAGTTCAGGTCATAGAAATTACTTTATTGTTACGATCTTTCTTTCTTCCACTTTCTTTTCATTCTTTTCTTTTCTTTCTCTTCTCTTTTCTTTTCTTTTCTTTTCCTTTTTTGCTTTTTTTTTCTTTTCTTTTCTCTTCTTTTCTTTTCTTTCTTTTTCTTTTCTCTTTTCCTTCTTTCTTTTCTTTTCTCTTCTTTTCTCTTTTTCACTGTTTTTCTCTTTTTTGATTTTTTTTCTTTTCTTTTCTCTTCTTTTCTTTTCTTTCCTTTTCTTTTCTCTTTTCCTTCTTTCTTTTCTTTTCTCTTCTCTTCTCTTTTTCACTATTTTTCTCTCGTTGCTTCAGTTTCTTTTCCCATTCGGGTTTTCGCGTTTGTTATTGATTCCGAAAGAGGGATACGAAAGAAAATAGAATAAGGCTCAAAGGGATAACAAAGGATAAAGTATTTGGATAGCAGAACAAAATGCCTTCGTCATTTCAATCTCAAAACATGCCAAATACAACTAAGTACATTTAGATAAAGAAATCATACATAGTATCGCTTGACTGCATCAGACTCCCGCATATACCTAGATCATGATAGTTGTAGCCTGTTTAGCATCCATGCACCTCAATAAACCAAGATCTGAGTTGTTTTGTACAACACTCCTCCACTGAAGAAAAATCCACTTGCCAAACGTCTAATGGCTCTCTTTTGATCCCCTGTGACCTGTGCCGGATATACTCCCATTCTAAGGTATTCTTTGATATCATGAAACCATGGTTCACCATCAAGCTCTTCTTCCACCATATTACAATAGGAATGCTGATCTCGGACTTGAATCTGTAATGGGTCTACATAAGCCTTATCTGGATGATGCAACATCGACACCAAAGTAGACAAAGCGTCTGCAACTTCATTATGAATCCTTGGAATGTGCCTGAAATCTATTGACTGAAACCGTTGACAAAGTTCATGCAAACATTGCCGGTATGGTATGAGCTTTAAGTCTCGTGTCTCCCATTCTCCCTGAATCTGGTGAACCAAAAGATCCGAGTCGCCCATGACCAAGATCTCCTGGACACCCATGTCTATCGCCAACCTCAAACCTAAGATACATGCCTCGTATTCAGCCATGTTATTGGTGCAGTAGAAACGTAGTTGAGCTGTAATAGGGTAATGCTGCCCTGTTTCAGAAATAAGTATTGCTCCTATCGGAACGCCCTTAGTATTGGCAGCCCCATCAAAGAACAACTTCTATCCCGGTTTTTCATCTTGCTCTGATTCCTCGATATGCATTGTGTCCTCATCAGGGAAATATGTCTTCAAAGGTTCATATTCATCATCAACTGTGTTCTCGGCTAAATGATCAGCCACTGCTTGTGCTTTCATTGCAGTATGGGTCACGTAAATAATATCAAATTCTATGAGCAAGATTTGCCATTTCGCGAGCCTCCCTGTGGGCATGGGCTTTTGAAAAATGTACTTCAATGGGTCCAACCTCGAGATGAGATACGTGGTATATGATGACAAGTAATGTTTCAATTTTTGCGCTACCCAGGTTAAAGCACAACACGTCCTCTCGAGCTGAGTGTCCTTTACCTCATAAGATGTGAAATTTTTGCTGAGGTAGTAAATCGCCTGCTCTTTCTTTCCTGTGACGTCATGCTGCCCCAGTACACAACCAAAAGAGTTATCCAAAACTGTCAAATAGAGGATCAAGCCGGCTCTGGCGGAACCAACACAGACGGACTGGCCAAATACTCCTTAATCTTGTCAAATGCTTCCTGACATTCATCCGTCCATCTGACCGCAATATCTTTCTTTAGCAGCTTAAAGATAGGCTCGCAAGTCGTTGCAAGCTGGGAAATGAACCTACTGATGTAATTCAACCTGCCGAGCAAACTCATCACCTCTTTCTTGCTTCTTGGTGGCGGTAACTCCTGAATGGCTTTGATTTTGGACGGGTCTAACTCAATACCGCGTCGACTTACCACAAACCCCAACAACTTCCCTGATGGAACTCTAAATGCACACTTCGCTGGATTAAGTTTGAGGTTGTACCTGCGGAGCCTCTGGAAAAATTTCCTCAGGTCTTTAACATGGTCACATTGGTTCCTCGACTTTATGATCACGTCATCGACATAGACCTCAATTTCCCGATGTATCATATCATGGAACATGGTGGTCATCGCCCTTATATATATTGCCCCTGCGTTCTTCAACCCAAACGGTATGACCCTATAACAATATATTCCCCAAGGCATGATGGATGCCGTCTTTCCCGCATCTTCCTCATCCATCAAAAACTGGTGATAGCCCGCATAACAATCCACGAAGGAACCAATCTCATGTTTGGCACAATTGTCAATCAATATATGGATGTTTGGCAATGGGAAGTTGTCTTTTGGACTCACCTTATTGAGATCACGGTAATCAACGCACACTCTGGTCTTCCCATCCTTCTTTGTACATGCACAACATTAGCTAACCAAGTGGGATACCAGGTGACCCGGAGGACCTTTGCATTAAATTGCTTGGTGACCTCTTCTTTGATTTACACACTGATATCTGTTTTATATTTCCTCAGCTTCTGCTTGACGGGAGGGCATGTCAGGTCGGTGGGCAATTTGTGGACCACCAGATCGGTACTTAAACCCGGCATATCGTCATATGACCATGCAAAAACATCTTTATATTCAAGAAACACTTTGATTATCTCCTCCCGGAGCGGAGCTTCCAAATGGACACTTATTTTTGTTTCCCAAACATTCTCCCGATCCCCTAAATTGATTGCCTCTGTATCATTCAAGTTAGGTTTGGGTTTTTCCTCAAATTGACTTAATTTTTTACTGATTTCTTCAAAGGCTTCCTCATCATCATATTCTACCTCGTCATCACACTCAATTTCTTGTATTATTATTTCGGAGTTAGATTGGTAATCAAGACTAGGCCGAAGACTCCGCATGCATGACACATAAGTGATACCGGCATAAAAGGGACTGTGCAAGAAAGAAAAGAAAGACAAAATAAAGGCTATCAGAAATGAAAAAGAGAGGAAATTGCATTTCATTAAAATTGTAAGATAACAAGGTTTAACTCATCCAAACGGACGGAACATAGCATCCTAATTACAACCTTGGAAATAATCCAGATTAAACTAAAAGGAAAATCAAAACTAACTACCACGACTCCCTCCGGGTAGGAAGAGGAGTAGCTTCCCAATTTTTAAGCTTGGCACGGGCCCCCATGAACTGCACATCTATTTTGCTTGGACCTTCGCCTGCCTCCACCATATTCACCTTATCAAACAACTTTTCAAACCTTTCCATCAGCTCCTTGTCGGGTTCCATCATTACAGAATGAAGCATAACCGTTGCTGGGTGCCTCTTAGTACCAGGCCGGACAAAGGAACGGGATAGACGGGGTATGGGTTTTATAAGGGTCCATGCTTTCTTTTTCATCTACTTAGCTTGCCTTATGTCAGCAGTAGTAGGCTTAAAGCCTAACCCGAAAGTATCCAAGTTTCCAGGAAGAGATACCGGCTGTATGATGCCCTGTAACGAAGCACCCAAGCCTTTTCCAGGTAAAAATCCATTCTTTATCATTTCTGAAGCTACCATGATAGATGCAACAGCTACTCTGGGCCTAGGAATACATTCTCCTTCCGAAATTTTGGCAACCGACACCGTGTCCAAGACTTGGTAAACCCATGGACCTTTGTCATCCTCAGCTTCATCGAAAGGCATAATGGTATTACATGAATTATCCTCTCCATGCACAACAATTTCCTGTCGGTCCCATTCAAATTTGACCATCTGATGCAAAGTAGACGGCACAACTTTTGCGGCATGAATCCAAGGCCGACCCAATAAGAGATTGTAAGAAACAGCTACGTCGAGCACTTGGAACTCCATTGTNGTTGTCAATCAATACTCGAGTAACTACAGAGTCTTCATACTTCACAGTGAGGTAAAGTGCCCTATTATGCTCAGTACCATCCTAAGGTAACTCATCATTAGAAAATGTAACCCTGTTGACCTCGAAAATCTTGTTCGCTATCTTCTCCAGATGATTTACAAAGATCTTATCCGAAACATGGGCTTCATTCAGAATCTTCATCAACGCCCGACGATGCTCGTCTGAATGAATCAATAGAGACAGCAGGGAGATCTGCGCTGGAGTCTTCCTCAGTTATTCTACAATAAAATAATCTTGCGCCTTCATCTTCTTTAAGAATTCTTCAGCCTCTTCTTCAGTTACGGCCCTTTTTTACTGGTGTTGGATTGTCTTTGGCTGCTTTAACATTTCTCAGCTCTTCATGGGCAAAGCATCTCCCTGAACGAGTCAGTCCATGAGTTTCACAAACTTCTTCTTTAACTTCCTTCCCTTTGTACGTCACAGTCACTCGGCCGTAATTCCATGGGACGGCCTTTTCACTGACTATGGGCAACTAAGTCAGTGGTTTGATGATAACCGGCTCTGTGCGAGTGCCCTTTACAATCACAACAGGCTTAACAACCGCTCCTCGTATTTTAACGGGTTCTTGTTTTACTGCCATCACTGGTTTGCTGACTGTATATTCTATTGTGACCAATGCCTTCTTTCATCTACTTTCTCATTTGCTTTGTTCTCTCTGGCCCTGATCATCATCACAGTTTGTGAAAGCTTCTTGCATTCCCCTTTTTGCACTAACTCGATCATATGAGTCTCTTGATGGGTGGATAATGGATTCTGAGTGATGTTAGGCATCTCCGGAGCCTGTACTTCAATCCGGCGGGTATCAATGAGCTCCTGAATAGCCGTTTTTAAATGCCAGCACTTCTCTGTATCATGCCCGGGGGCACCTGAGCAATACTCACAATTCACCGAATGGTCCAGGTTCCTTGGGGGAGGATTTGACAATTTGGGTTCAATTGGATTTAACATGCCCAACTGTCTCAATCTGTGGAATAAACTGGTATAAGATTCTCCTAACGGAGTGAAAGTCTTCTTCTTTTGCAACCTATCATTCTGGGCATCAGGGTTGGGTCGAAAACTGGGTCCAGTGGTATTTTTGTAGGCTCTCGGAGGTGGGTATGTATTTTGAGTGTGGTAGGTATTTTGTGGGGTGGGTGCACGCCATGGTGCTTGAGGTTGAGGGTATGTTTGGGCGTGGTGGACAGAGAAGTGGGGAACTGGAGGTGGATAATAATGTTGAGGCGGGCCATATGGGCTGTGTGGGTAGGTTTGGGGATGGGGGCGTGGTTGATGATAATATGGTGATGGACCCCTGGACCAAGCTCTTGATTCTACTACTGTAACATCTTCCTTTTTCTTCTTTCCCAATACTCCTCCAGTGCCTCTCTGGATGGCCTGGGTAGTTGCTTTAATCGCCAAATAACTCATAATTTTGTTAGTTTTGAGACCTTCTTCCACCATACTTCCCATTTTCACTACCTCATTAAAAGTTTTCCCGACTACTGACACCAGATGACCATAATAAGTAGGCTCCAAAGCCTGCAAAAAATAGTCGACCATATCGCCTTCCTTCATTGGAGGATCAACTCTGGCGGCCTGTTCTCTCTACCGAAAACCATACTCTCTGAAACTTTCCCCTGGCTTCTTCTCAATTTTGGTCAGTGACAACCGGTTTGGCACGATCTCTAAGTTGTACTGAAAATGACTTGCAAATTCCTGAGCCAAATCATCCCAAGTGTACCATCGGGCATGATCTTGCCGTGTGTACCACTCCAAAGCAGCACCACCGAGACTTTGACTAAAGTATGCCATTAATAACTCATCCCTTCCTCCAGCGCCTCTCATCTTGCTACAAAATCCCCGTAGATGTGCTACTGGGTCACCATGTCCATCATACAGATCAAACTTTGGTAACTTGAATCCCGCAGGCAATTGGACGTCGGGAAATAAGCACAAGTCCTTGTAAGCGACACTCACTTGTCCTTCTAGACCTTGCATATTTCTGAACGATTGTTCCAAGCTTTTCACCTTTCGTATCATTTCTTCCTGCTCAGGGTTTTTAGAAGGCTTCTCTTCTTCAGCTGAGATATCAAGAAGGGGAGTGTAAGGATATGGTTCTGGTGGTTTGAAGGTGGGTTCCGGTGGGTAGTAGTGGGTTTCCTGAGTTTGAAACAAGGGTTCACCAGAAGATCTTTGTAATGTGGCGGGTGGAGGAGCCATAAACACGGGAGTGGTTGAAGGTGGAGGGCATGGGATTTGCTTGGGTGGGGGAGGTGGTGGTGTTTGGGAAGTAGTTGCGTAGTATTGCTGGTAAG